>JAUYWG010000152.1:168803-179359 GCA_034779775.1 Enteromius afrohamiltoni | reverse complement strand
TTTTTCAAAACAACAGAATTTATTTTAAATAGAAATCTTTTTTGGACATTACAATTTCAGCCACACTTTATATTAGGTGGCCTTCACTACTATGTGCATGCATCCAAAAATGGTGTGATACGGGTAAGGTTAGGGATAACTTTGGTGGTATGGGTTTAAGTGTAAGGGATGGGTTAACAGTGTAATTATAAATATAGCCTAATTACAGAAGTTAATTAGCTAAAACAGATTACATATTGGTATTTGTATGTATTTACACAATAAGTGCATTGTAGCAAAGTATTAATTTAAATGTAAGTTCACAGTAGTTAAGGCCAAGTAATATAAAGTCTGGCTTTTTTGATTGTAAATAGTAACCTGTCCATAAAAATTACAGTAACTGCAGTCATTTAAAAAAAAAAAAAGCAACATCTAAACATTTCTCCTCCTCTTGTTTTCTCTACTATCCACCATCCTCTCCTCACCTTTGCTCTTCTAATGAAGCCTCCATGAACATTAATAGCACAAGCTACGTTAGAAGAAGAGGAACCAAAGTCACACTGTTATGTGTATACTGTGTATAGGCGTTTATAAATGTTCAAACTTCCTCTTAAACAGCCAATCAAATGTTGTTTTCTCCCTCAGTCTTGCTGCTGACTAATACACTTTCACTTTTGTGTAGAAGTGTTTGAAATTAAATTGAATTTTTATTAACTTATATCCTCATTTATGCTGCCACAATTCGGTTATATCCATTCAATTTATTTCAGTGGATGTTTGTGGTAATGTTTCTATAATGTGAAACTGTTCAATAATTGTTGTCACATACTGACACCTGCTGTTCATACTGTGAAATGTCACCCAGATGGATAACAATTGCCCTCTACTGGGAGCTCCGGGAACGGCTTCCAATGTCCCGCTGAAAGGTTATGTCATACTGTCCATGACTTTGTCCTTCACCCAGAGCTGTAAAAATTCTGTTTTTATATATTACATCGATGTTTATATCTATACTATGCGCGTTGCATTATGTTGTATTAAGCGTTGCATTTTGATGTAGTAATGGATGGAATAAAACCGAAATGCCTTTACTGCCACGAATGTGCTGACATACTGATTTGACGTCAATCTGACGTCACATTTAGGTAGGCACCGACATAACAGTTAATGGGCCATGAGTTGTGTGTGAGTGTGTGTGTGTGTGTGTGTGTGTGTGTGTGCATGCATGCAGATATCCTGGCTCCTGTACACAGCAGCCAAGATCACAGCATCATCACCAGGATTAACTGTTAACTGCGATCTGTAAACGTGTTTGCATGTGTGTGTTAATCTGTTCTGTGCCAACATGGCTACTTCACACTCTTGTAGCTGCTCCGTGGGCATCTAAACGGGCTCTTTAGCCTGACACCATGTGGCAAACCATAATACCAGATGGACCGCTCTCTCTCTTTCTCCACTAGTCCTGGAAACTGCCCAGGCAAGAATAACATTCAATCTATTTCCTTGCCATATTTTGATGTCCTGTGGTACGGGACAGGGATGTAAATGCATGTGGGTCAGTGACGTGATGGCCATTTCTGCTACATTTTTCATTTAAAATAAACTCAATTTATAGACGGATAACTTAAAACCTTCTTTTGAAATGTTTGAGGCCAGTTTTTACATTTCTGAATTCTCAAGTCTTCACTTAAACTTTATTTAACCGGAGACTGAATTAAAAGGATGCCAATAATAAAGAAATTTACATGCATTCATAAACTTACGTATAGATAATATCTATATATACCTATCTATCTATCACCTTAAAACATTAAGCATTGTTCAAAACATTTATGTGCAGTGCTTTTCACAATGCATAGATGATTTTAATGTACAATTATGCATTTTTTTACTTTTAATGTGGTTACACAATATTTAGACAAATGTATATAGATATGAGCACAAAGCTTTTACAGATATTTAGATCGAGACGCATGTTTCAAACTATTCTGCTGGTCTCGGCAATCATTATCTGTTGCTTCTCCATTACCGGAGCCCCAGAACCCCCAGTCCGCTTTCTCTGCCTTTCCGATCATTTCATGAGCAACTCAGACTTGTGTCTTCTGTCTATTTTATCGGTTGACCCGGTTTCCCTGGCTCGGTCGGTTGCGGTTACCTCACTGTGCTGCGCAGCTATTGGTCGAGCAGGCGCACACTCCGACTTTTGCTATTCGAGTGATATTGGGCTGCGGTGACGTAAGCGAACGGGCGAGCAGAAATTTTCCAGACGCGGGCAGAAGAGCGAGCTCGCGTAGACCCAAAACGGTCCAACCCAGAAAGAGAGAGACGCATACGATCACGCATACCAAGTAGTCGTTTGCCAGGCGCTCGGCTGCTTGTCGCGCTCAGTATCGGACCCAGTGGAGCTGTTCAGCGTTTATCGGTAGTGTCACCGAACAGTCCCCACGCTCGCGGAACCGCTGACCCATGTGATACTGCAGCGTTGCGAGCGCGGAAGGGAGGGAGGGGGGCGAGAGACACATTTTCCCCCTGCATCTCCACTCGGTAGACTGGAAAAGCAGGTGCACACTTTGGAGAGATAGATAGAGAGAGAGGGAGAGAGAGAGAGCGCTGGAGGGGGGGCGGGGTAGAGACGCGAGCGTGGATCTCTCACCGTCGCAGTCCTCCGCGAGGATGTATCCAAGAGCCAGGCTCCGTCAATGCAACGGAATCACATGTGCCCCTGTGATCTAACGGCGGTTCCGTTCTGTTTCTCTGGGTTCGGATGGTCCGCGCGTTCCATACGCAATTCAACCGGGAAATCAACGCACACCAGCCATGGCGCTGGTCATGGAACCCATCAGCAAATGGTCCCCAAAGCAGGTGCTGGACTGGATGAAAGGTAAAAAAATGTCCCCCCGCAGTGTCTCTGCATGACCTATAGCCGATGGGAGAGGAATGGGTGAGCGGGAAGATTGCCTTGCAGTGAGGTATTGATCGCGCTTGTGTGCCATTTTGCGCCTCTGCTCGGCGCACCATGGTGTGTGTGATCCGCACAGCGCTACACGCGTCGCGCAGGAGGGGGTGTGCGTGTGGTCTGGGTATGCGTGTCTGTGGTATGCATGTACTGTTTTTTAAAAAAAGATGAGCCAAGACGGTTAAAATGGCACAAAGGACGACATGGCGTTTTCATGCACTGCCTAAACACACACACACATACGTGCGTACGCAGATAGTGACAGTGAGAAAGAAACAGAGGCTGCTTCCAGCCTCAGTGAATAAATCTCCCCCTCGCGCAATGATAACTAGCACCATGGACAGAACCAGGCCGTTGCGCGCTGTGCTGCGCTGCGGATGCGCGTAATCTAGGTACTAGAAGAGGGATGACGGTATCTGTGGAAGCCAGCTGAGCATTGACAGTGCCCCCATTGCGAGCATTTATGCCTTTAACATAACTTGAATCAGTGTGTATGTGACTAGTACATAGGGTTTAGTGTTAGTATCTTTCCAGATTTACTAGCAATTGTTTTAATTCCTGGCCTTGACTACAATCTATTAACTTTTTCACAGTACATACAGTACCTGTTCCTTTGCCTCTAGCCACTTGCACATGTAACGATTCCATTGATACCGAGAACAGACTGTACATTTCCTAATTAAATTTTAATATTACTGCTACCTGTCTCTTTTTGTTAGTAACGGTTTATTACACTGGGGAAAAAAATCGGGTAGAAACAGTTTTCACCCAGAAATTGCTAGCAAACTTAATTACAAAGAAACAGTACCCCCCACTTTATTTTAAGGTGTCCTTGTCACAGTGTAATTATATATTTAAGTACCGAGTAACATTAATTAGTTTATTGATTAGGGTTTGGCTTAAGGTTACTTGCATGTAATTGTGCATAATGTATTGTTATTTTAACAATAGTGTAATGTACAACAAGAACAAAGTGCTACCCACATTGCAATAAATGTGACATTAGAAAAATTGAAATAGTATTTTCTTGTAAAACTCCAATGATCTTTGTTTTATTTGGAAAACATACAATACACTGAAACAAATGCTATATTTTAAGGTAAGTGGTTGCAAACAATTAATTTTAGCTACATTTAAATAAAACAAATGTTAAAAGTTGGTCAACTAAATATAAATGCATTTAAATTAAATTGACTGCAACCACTTACCTTAAAAATATTTAGTAAATTCAATATATCAATTTTTTTCAGTAATTTCTCAATAAGAATCCTAATCGTTATTGTCTATTTCAGCTTTTCCTGTAATTATTTTTATGAAATATTTCACATTTTTCTAATTAAAGTAGCTTTTTACTTGTCATATGCAATCACTAGTCATACTGGCTATTTTAAATATTCAGTTAAAAAGGTTAGAAACAATTAGAACAGAAAAAAAAATAGGCTACTGTATATTCAGTTAGTACTAGGAAAACTGGAATACATACATGTATTTCACTAACAACTCTTTTTCTTCTTTTCATATGCCCCGGCATGTCAGAATGGGTATTTCATACTTCAGTTACAATATTAGTTATGACTGTAATACAAAATAAAATATGTAGTACTGTCTGTTCAGGTAGTACTAGGAAAACTGGAATTGATACAGTTAAATAGTATTACCAATTATTGAGAAAGTCATAATTATACTTATTAATAATTAAAAATGATATATAGGAACATAAAAAATGATACTATATAGTTTTAAGTACAATCTAAGGTTAAAACAGCTTTACAAAACCCCCCTACCCCATACACACCCTTCAGATGAAAGCAGGAGAGAGTATCTGAAAGCTTCTTCCAGACAGAAATGCACACCATGCAGGTTTTGTCATGCACTCATAGTTCAGGGATGTGGACTTGGCCTTTCCTTTTTTGGGAATCACTGCTGATATTTGAAAAAGCAACACAGTTGGTATCTGATTGGAAATCCTTTTCCATCAATGCATGCTCTTCTTCAGACGACATGTAAAGACACGCTGATGATACACAGATGCTATAAGTAGAACATAATGGAGCAGCTGTGGTGGAGAGACAGAGGGCCAAAATACCAGCGAGATCAGACATAATCTGAAGTGAAGTTTAAGGGCATTAGTGCACATGACATTCAGCTGCTCATAATCTCTACCCAATGAGCATCTCAAAGGTCAGATAGCCTTTGCCACCAATCTAATAACGGACAAGTGTACACAGGAGAATCAATAATTCTTATGATCTCTATTTCCAAAACAGCCTTACTGTAATGCATTTTTTTGGTATATTCATGTAGACCGAAGCACATTACATATGACTCTCAGTCCATAGATGGATCGTTTTCTCTTTCTTTGCTATTATTGGTACTAATGTAATGCAATTACAGACAATCATTGAATTAGTGTTTCCTTCAGAATCTTACATACACAATGTTCATATTCAGCAGGATTCGCAAGTTTCAATAAATTCTGTTTAACTCGTTTTTTAAGAATTGGATGATAAGAGTCATATGTTACACTGATCCTGCTGTTTGTTTTGAATCACTAAAACGAACCAGATCATTAAGAATCATTTGTCTGTGAATCAGGTCACCATGGCCAGGCTGTATGTCCTTTATGACATTTTAGTTATTTTGTCTTCAAAAAGGATAAAGGAAATAAATATAGTTATGCATGTAGACTCTTGCTTAAGTAGGCTACTCAACCAACTTGGACATTTGCAGGTAGGACTAGCATGGAAATCATTACGCTACCTAAACGTAGTGTTTGCTAGGAAGTTAAAATTCCATGGTACCCACACCCCAGCTCAGTCAAAGAATAAAGATAGATCATAGCATTTCACATAAAGTTTGCAGGCTTATTTTAAAAAACCTTCCACGTTTTATAGAAAAAAAATAAATAAAATCTAAACTGTAGCCACTGGATGTCTGCACAGTCATATATTTTGTATATAGGGCTGTAAAGATGACTAAACAAGACTATTTTTAATAGTTCCAAATACTAGTTGTTAGTATAGTTTTTATTAGTTTAAATGTTAAAGATAGTTAAATATAAGTATCCTACTTAGATATTGCTTTATTTTATTTACATATGTTACTTAAAGTAATCCAAAAGTAATCAGTTACGTTACTTTTATATTGTGGTACTTGGATTATGTTACTTTTTTATTGAAGTAATTTGTAACTGTAACAGAATCCTCCCAACCCCGCCTGCCCCTAAACCTACCTGTCACTGGGGTTTACAAAACCGTTCGAGTTAGGTCAAACAGATTTGTACGAATTAGCACAAATTTCCTCTTTCAAATACGTACGAATTGGTCCTGAGACTGTGTTGAAAAGAACTGGTTCATATGAGTCATTTGTTCGTGAATCTGTCTACAGTGTTGTTTTTGTGTGCAAATTCTGTGAGGATATCTCAAACGAAAGATAACTTTAACCTCACCATCTAAATAAAATAGCCTAAAAGGTAAAATATGCCATTGAAAAGCAGTGCAGGATCACTGATTAGTTCTTCATTTTAGAGAACTAGGTTTCACGGCCAGTTGTGCAGGACGGTTTCCATTTTCAGGAACTCGCTTCAGTGTCTCAGGTGCAACTGTAAAGTAGCTGCTTGTGCATAATTTTCACAATAACTGCTGACAAAGAGTTTGTCAGACCTCAGAGCACCTGGTCCAGGGTCAGTTTGCCTGCTATTTTCAAACTTTGCATCAAATTTGTTTGAGATTCTGCACAAGCAAACATCTATCAGCATGACCGGTTCGCTTTTTTTTTCTTCTCTAAAGTGTATTTATTATTTGCTGTCTTCGACTAGCTGCAATTTGCCATTATGTGTATATTTCACTTTTTAAATTTTTTAGCCTTGGTAGAATGGTGAAAAAAACTTGCAATGGTGCAGAGATGTGGCATGTGCTGATGATGTCTATAGGGATAATCTGCCTCCTCTAACATTACAGGCATCTTGTAATATAAAACTCTGCTGAGTGCCCAGTTTTGACCTTTACAGCTTACATTTGAGAAATCATCATGCAGGTTGACATCTGATAGGGTCTTAAAGCCCAAGATGATAGTAAGGACTGTGGCTCTGCATTTGATTCAGCAGTTCAGTGATTTTTTTTGTTGTTGTAGAGGTTAGTTCACCCAAAAATAAAACATTCTGTCATTAGTTACTCATCCTCATGTCGTTCCAAACTTAGAAGGCCTTTGTTCATCTTCGGAACACAAATTAAGATATTTTTGATTATATCAAGGAGCCCTCCATAGACAGCAATACCACTGAAATGATCCAGATCCAAAAACGTTGTAAAAACATCGGTAAAAACAGTCTTTGTGACATCAGTGCCTCAACTTCAGTTTTGCAACGCTTTTTTTTTGCGCAAAGAAAATTTGCGCAAAATATTTTTTGGTGTTTGGTTTTATTGGTGTTTTTACTAAGTTTCTGGCATAATTTCATTTGTATTGCTGTCTATGGAGGGTCAGATGGCTCTCTGATTTCATCAAAAACATCTTTATTTGTGTTCCGAAGATGAATGAACGTCTTTGGGGTTGTAACAAATGAGGATGAGTAATTAATGACAGAACTTTCATTTTTGGATGAACTAACCCTTTAAAAGCCTGTAACCAGGCTGTTTTGGGTCACCATTGACTTCTATAGCTACGGAAGTCAATGGTGACCCAAAACAGCCTGGTTACCTTAAATATTGGTTGTAGTTATGATAAGTGTTTAGTTTAACAGACAGTGTCAGCATGTATTGTTTGGAGATTATCTGTCCGCAGTGGTTCTTTGTTACTGCTGCTCTTCTGACACTTATCAGAGCATTCATCTCCACTGTTCCCTTTTAACAAATTGAGTGCACACTCCATAAGCCCTAGTGGTGCACCTGTTTCATCTAATACAATCTTTCCAGAGACCGAGGCATTTCATTTGCAAACCTATTCAACTTATTTCTGTCTCTTCATGTTTTAGGGTTAAGCAACAATATTCCAGCAGGGCATTGGCCATGTGTTTAAAGTGTAACTTTACAGATTTGTGTTACATGTCAGTAGTATGTAAACAAACAACGTATATCTTTCCCTTTATTACCCGCAGATATCCATTCATTTGTCAGCATGTTTGACAGATGACGGAAATCTACAGATCATGCTGCCACATTTTTGTAGACAATAGCTGTGTTTTTTCTTGTCCAGTTGAAGTTTTTAGGTTTAGTAAAAGCCCGTTTTGTCAGTGGTGAATTACCCCTTCACTTTGCCTCTTCAGAAAAACTGCTATCGCACTACTTTCACAGTTTCTGCAGAATATAGCATGCACATTTTCTGTAAGCATGGAAATCCCGGATGAGCTGTAATACATTTGCTAAAACGTGCGTTATACAATAGAGCTCATTGCCCTGAATACTATATCCTATAATAGAAAGTGTTCAACTTTACCTTTAATTTGCTGTGTAATAAATACATTAGAAGGCATAATGATTCAACTCTGTATTTAATCGGACTGACAAGAAGATACTGTATTAATGAAATGTTTCTAAATACATAGCCTTCATGCACTTGCAGTACATTTTTCTTAAGCAATAGTCCTTCTTTAAAAGCTGTAGATGTTTCACAGTTTCATTGCAATTTGAAAAATCTATTTACCAAGCTAACCTTGTTGGGCACAATTAAAGCAGACCAATGAAATCAAAATCCAGACATTCAGGGTTTTTAGCTCATGTTGGCTTTGAGGGCATTACCTTTTTTATTCATGTATTTGAAAGAGAAAAAAAGTCCAACACACTAGTTCACATCTATGTATGTATTCCCTGGAAATCAAACCCGTGACCTTGGCGTTGCTACCACTGTGTTCTACTGTACGAGCTACAGGAAGGCTGAATATGAAATAACACTCTTGTCAAGCCTTTTCATGAGAATTTAATACAGACTGGATTTCTAAAAACGTATGTTCTAAATAGACAGGACTGTCTGTCTGAAAGGGACATGAGAAGAAAAGTGAACTCAAAACAAAAGAGGTCAGGCCAGTTTAGAAGATGAACTCCATTTAAACATTCTCTCCTGTGCTAATTCGAGCACTGTAAAATAACTCATATGATATATGCCTTCAGTTTAATAAACCTAAAACAAATTGACTTCATTGGTGGGGAAAGTGCTCCGCTCTTCCTAACCTTATCTGAACTGAGCATTTTATCACTCATTACCTGCTCTTCCTCAAGCTCTCAAGGTCAGGTTCTCTCACTAATACAGAACTCTCCGGGCACTCATTTAAAATCATTTCAAATGGTGGATCACCTTTCATGAACAAAAACAAAATTTATCTAAAATTATTCTCCACCACACACACACAGTCCTTATCACCAGAGCAATTTCCTAGGATTTCAACCTGTCACAGTGCTTACTGCAAAGTTTTAGTTTGACACGGCTAAATTAATGTTAATGAAATAAAAAAATCAAATCATAAAATTTTATTTACCTGGGAAATTCAAATACCAAAATCACAAAACACAAAGACTACAGCAATAAACTGATTTGGATTAATTTTGATGTGCTGGTGTTTGTGTTACTGTCACTGTGTGTGTAATAAAATGACAGATGTCTGTTTGGAAACAGTAGGTGCGTATTTGTCTTATGTTATAAAAGCCTTCTGAAGAACATGCACACTACATACTACATGTTTTATGGTGTTTCGTATAAGCAGCATGTTTAAATTTTGGTGCCCATTTAACAGGGACAGTATTCAAACGTAGCATAACTGTAAAGATGCAAGTTAATCTTTTTCCTGAATAAATCAGCCTAAAATACACAAGTGCACTAAAACAAATGATCTCCAGAGTGCTTTGCAATAAACCTAGTGCTTCTAAATAAATCTTTGTTGTTGACAGTATTGCCTAAATGCATTTTTCAAGGAGTCACTCATAAGGACAGTTACTTTTATGTTTTTAAATGAATCAGTGTATTTGCATGATTCAGTTGAATGAGTAACTGACTTACTCACAGAGACTGTTATTTGTCACCGCATACAATATATATATACAGTACAGGCCAAAAGTGTTGACACACCTTCTCATTCAATGTGTTTTTTTTTTATTTTCATGACCATTTACATTGGTAGATTCTCACAGAAGTAACTAAAAACACCTTTAATATTCTAGTTTCTTCAAAATAGCCACCCTTTGCTCTGATTACTGCTTTGCAAAAAAAATTGCAAAAATTTGAATTGTGTTCCCAAGTGGAGTCGCAAAAACCATCAAGTGCTACAACGAAACTGCCGCACATGAAGACCGACCCAGGAAAGGAAGAGTAACCTCTGCTTCCGAAGACAAGTTCATCCGAGTCACCAGCCTCAGTAATCGCAAGTTAACAGCAGCTCAGATCAGAGACCAGATAAATGCCACACTGAGTTCTAGCAGCAGACCCATCTCTAGAACAACTGTTAACAGGAGACTGCGTGAATCTGGCCTTCATGGTCAAATAGCTGCCAGGAAAACACTGCTAAGGAGAGGCAACAAGAGATTCGTTTGGGCCAAGAAACACAAGGAATGGACATTAGGCCAGTGGAAATCTGTGCTTTGGTCTGATGAGTCCAAATTTGAGATCTTTGGTTCCAACCGCTGTGTCTTTGTGAGAC
>JAUYWG010000152.1:142850-157601 GCA_034779775.1 Enteromius afrohamiltoni | reverse complement strand
ATTAACTTCGTGGTCATCACCATGAACAGTAACAGACATGAACTTGTCGAGCAAAATAACTTTACAGACTACAATGAAACAACTGTGTGGACAAATTTCCAATATCTTACCATCATATTACATCGATGCGCTTCCTTCAGATCCCCGACACAAGATGGCGGCGATGTTGACATATGCTTAGAGGCCCCAAGGCATATCTAGTCAGTATAGATATCTATGACAATGGTCTATGAGGAGCTGTTTGGTACATTGTGTCATCTGGAGTTCAGAGTTTCATAATTGTAAATATTACTTGGACATTCATATGCTCAGAATTAGTATTTACAGTATCTGTTTGAAAACAATCATTGTTTTTGCAGTTATATGCAGTTCCTCATTGTAGTGAATAATATAACAATAGCATGTTTGGCGTGCTCTCCGGGGATGGACTCCGAGCCGGATCGAACACGATTGGCGGAGAAGGGGAGGAGGGATGCTTAGAACGAGATGCAGGAGGAAAGGAAGTGGGCTTATTTATAGTGCGAGTGTTAGGATCGGATTGGCTAACGAGAGGTAATGATAATGATTGGTAATGCGGGGCCGGCAGTGTCTGATCAGTCGTTCACGCTCCCCCCGAAACGAGACTTAATATTACCGCTCAATTTCAGTTAGCAAAATAGCAAAGTTTAATATCACCAGGCTAGTGATATAATATGATTGATTGACTTTGTATTTGACAATATCTTTTTTTTTTTTTCTTTGTAGGGCATGTACATCAAATCCACATATGACGGTCTTCATGTGATCACTGGAACCACAGAGAATGTGAGTTCAAAACTTGATTTATTCTTCACCCGTCTCATGTAATCACAATTACAGATGCCACAATTATGTATTTGTTCAAAGTCATCGAAAGTCCATGCTATTCCGCCTGTTTAAGACATAGTTTTTTTTCTTTTACGGGTTATCTTAACGGTGTTTCCATCGTTTTCATTTTAGTTTTAGTATAAAATTATAATACATTCATAGCTTTGCTTCTTTTATTTAAAGAATGAACCAATCCAATGTATATTTGACAGTTGAGGCTTAATACTATAGAAAAGCAAAGCAAAGTTTTTTCAGTTTTCAGCTTGTTTATTTTCATGTAAAAATAAGGCATGCAGTTGCTTCAAACAATGGTTTAAAAATCATTCAGTTATAGTCGTCATAATTGTAATTAATAATCACAATTATAATTTTGAAGGGATAATCGACAATTATGATTTATGACATAATAATGCAGGCCTAATCTCAGAAGATTGTGAATCAAAAGATCTCAGACAACGTGTTGCTCTAGTGGCTCGGTATTAAAGGTGCCGTCATTGGTAAAAAGCATAAAATGTACTACAAAGTTTCTATGCTTCATGACAGTGTGTGACATTTAAAGTTGATATAATTAATTAATTGAATAAATATGAATCCTGCTCATTCTGCATAAATGTAAAGTGCAGATTTGTGGTTTCGTTTTCTAGAGAGATAAACACGATTAACACGATAAACAATTTCTAGAACCACAAATTAGAAACCCAAAGGTCTTCACAGCAACCCATCAAAATAAAAGTTCAGTTTAACTTGAAGAAACTGTGACAGAAATATATTACTTAATGCAATGATAGTACTACTACTACTATTAAATTATTTAACATTATTTTTAAGGTGTATTCATCAGAATTTATTTACCATAAAAATGTAAATGTAAAAACACAACACAGCATTTATGAAAACAAAAATACTAATAAACTAAATATATATATATATATATATATATATATATATATATTTATTTATTTCAATTATTTAGATTCTTTTGATTATAAAATAATTAATGAAACCATTCATTCAAATGCAATCCAATAAATTAATAAACAGAATGTAATAAAAATAAGTAAATTTGAGAGAAAAAATAGTTTAGGGCTTTACAAGTCTTGAGTTACTATATATATATATAAATTGCTGTTAAATTACGGAAGGTTCATCATTTTAATTAATTATACATGTTTTTTGATTAATACAATTTTAATTAATCATCAGGGAAACAAAAATGTGAAAATGGTGAGATTTTACAGTAAAGCATGAGTTCTTCAACACCTAGATTAAACCCATGTCAATTTTAAGAGCATCATTTGTGATGCTGTGCGATAGGACTTCTTATCTGTAGGAAAACCGGCTCTGGTTTCCCTCAGATTGTCAGTGCCCATTTCAGGCAGCATTTCTCTCTAAAGCACATGCTGTGCTGCAGCTCTTCTGTGGGGACAGCAGAACCAGGTCATCCGCATAGAGCAGGCACTTGATTTCAGAGCTGGGTAGAGTGAGGCTTGGAATGGTGGATTGTTCCAGGGCTGTTGATAAATCATTTATGCACATGTTCAATTAGGTTGGACTCAAGCTACAAGCCTTTTTTTAGATGCTGAAAGAACAGAATTCATTGATTTCTAACTCTTAATGCACATTTACTGTTCAGCTAATGGACTAATCCTTATCAAGCTTACAGAACGACACATCAGAGCCAAAGAAAAAATCATCTGAATAATACTCTAGACTAGTGTGGCATGGTTAAACATTTGGGAAAACTCTTCGAACCCAAAAAAAGTTTAAAACGGTCTACCGTTGTACCCTTGAAAAGGACATTTAATCTATGGTTGCCCCAGGCAGACTCTCACTGGAAGGTGTCTACTGTAAATCTTCATCTAATGACTGCTTACTGTGTTTGAACGGATTATGAAAATATTTTTTGAAATAAGCGCTTGTGTACAGGCAAAATAAATGAGCAGGGCTGCATTTCTCAAAAGCATTGTTTTAGGATGATCTCTCTAGGATGATCTTAGGCTTTTGGGAAATGCAGCACAGATGAGCAAGACTTTGATTAAAGACCCTCAAACGTTCTTCGTAGGGAAGGTCAGCATTCAAGCATGTACAGTATGATGCTATAATACAATCCAGAAATGCCTGGTGTCCGATTTATTTCTGTAATGAGCAGGGGTTATTAATCTCTCTCTCTCTTGCAGTCTCCTGCAGATCAGTGTAAGAAGATCCACGCCGGTGACGAGGTCATTCAGGTCAATCACCAAACTGTGGTGCGTATCATTGCATGGGTCTGTTTTAACCTTGCATCAGAGCATGTGCGCAGTAATGTTTGAGCAGGTATGAATGATTATAAGCTGATGCTCAAGGGTTTTCAGAAAGATCTCACAAACCTTGTCATACGCTTGTCTAAAAATGCCAAATTCCTTTATAAGAAGTGTGATTTTTCACAAATTAGGAAGCCTATTTTCGGGCCATAAATATTTTTTGCTCTTTAACATTGTTAGTTTTTTGTGAATTTTTAAATAAAAGATCAAGAATTTTAAGAATGCAGATTCACCCTTCACAGCATTTTTTAATCATATTTACCAAGGGTGCCAATATTTTTGGACATGACTGTGTTTGTGTATATATATCTTCTTTTGGAAAAAAATCCTTAGAAATCTTTCTGAAAACCCTTGAGCATCAGCTGATAATATATATATATATATATATATATATACATTTCTATGGATTTTTTTCCAAAAGAAGAATACTACTCTAATGGAACAAATACATATTAATATTTTTTATTTATGTGTTTAATAAGACTACCTTGCAATTGTACTTTTGGTACACTAAAATGTTATACTTAATATTATATAATATTATATCTGCTAAACTGCTCATTTTTTTTGCTTAACACACTTTAATTGTGTGAACGTAGTGTAGATGTTCAATAAAGAAATACTCCAAATAAAGTTTAACTATCATTTTTTACATGATATATCAATACATTTTGATTTGAAGTACATTTAGAATAAATTATAGCATTTTTTTACTAGGGTAGTTTAACATTGTTTATTTAGTTATATTTTGTTTTTATTTCTAAATCATGTTTATTTTTCAGGTGGGCTGGCAGTTAAAGAATTTGGTCAACTGTCTCCGTGAGGATCCGAGTGGAGTCATTCTCACCCTGAAGAAGAGGCCACAGAACACTCTAGGCTCCACCCCTGCACTGCTGAAGAACGCCCGCTGGAAACCACTCGCCCTGCAGGTGTGTGTGTGTGTGTGTGTGTGTGTGTCAGGATAGTTCAATGTGTTTGTTCAAGTGTATCATTTAATATGTAGTGTGTGTGAGTGTGCGTATGAGTGCATCTCAGAGCAGTGAATGAGTTCCGTACGGCTTGTTGCCATGGCAGCCAGAGTTCTGTGGTTGCTCTGGATACAAGTATCAGACAGATGCAGTTAAAGCTTGCACATGTGTCCTCTCCTCACAGTCACGACACAGCGGAGCAGAGTGCACCTTCACTCATGAATGAATCCACACTGGTGATCTAAAGCCCATAATGCTTATTGACATAATTACAGATCAACTTATGGTGAAAGAGGATTTTGGACCCTTCCAGAATGAATACATTAACAATGCAAGAGCAGATGTATTTTATGCTTTTGAATTAATAAATGAAATACAGTTGGCGGTGGGCAATTTGACCAAAATCATATTGCACGATATGTCTTCTTATTTCACATTATAAGGACTATACATTAAAATATAGTTGTTTTTGTTTTAAGTGATTTTTAAATGTTTAAATAATCTTGCGCCAGAAATGATATGCCTTTTAATATTAAAACAGAGTAGTAATTGTTACGTTCATTGTCTGTTTTGGTTTCGTTTTCATGCCTTCCTGTTTTGGTTTCATTTTAGTTTAGTTCCTGTTTGTCCTTATTTGATATTTATTCAAACATTTCAACTTTAATCGCGTTATATTTTGACTTTAGAAACCTATATGTGGAGCAATCGACTGCATGAAATTGAAGCAAATGTTACACTGCATTGTCCCTGTTAAATAAACTAATAAATAAATAAGGTCTTTATATCGAAATGTATCATAATTCAGTGTTGATATCAGCATGAAAAAAACTGAAGCTCACCAAAGTCAAGTAAACAGTTAGTGATTAACAAACTACAAATAGGTAACTAATTACAAGCAATAGGACAAAAAAGTGCTATTCTAAAGTAGTCAAATGAATACAAACACTGCATATATATATACCATTTGCTTTTATTAAATGTACAAAAGTGATTTAGTCGAGCACTGAGAGATGTTATGTCATTTGCTGTTTGATTAACATGAATGACAGACGGCAGAAATTAGACTGCTGTCACTTTAAGAGCAATATACTGTTACAAATGTTTTCTTTCTCAGCTGTTTGCTTTCACTTAAGCTACTGTGTTTACGAGGACAGACGTTTTTGTTTTATAAAAGTGTATGTATTTAACCATTCAAGCTTTTAATGTACAGGAGTCTCGTTTCTGTTCTTCTTGATGTCTGCTGCTTGTTGCTATGCTTTTCCTTATTGCTAACTGACTGATGCAGCGCTTATGGTTGCTAAGGGCAACACTATCGTTGTTTTTTTTTAAACACACTCTTGGTCCTCTATTAGTCAAAGGTCTTTAGATGTGTGTGTGTGTGTGTGACCGATCTCTGCCTTCTAGTACAACTATGCGTGTCTGGTATTTGTTTGGTGATTTCCATGTAATTATGTTCTATTGCATTAATATAATAACAGAAACAAAGTGTCATTAACTTCATACTGAGGCTATTTTGTGCATGTTTTTGATTGACAGCCGCTGTCCACTAGCCCGTGCAGTGGTTCACCCACCCCACCCAGCACACTTGGGTCAGTGGGCCTCTCACCTGGAGTGGACACACCTGGAGGACATGATGTGTTTATTCTTTCCCCTGTCTATGGACACAGGTATTCACATATGAATTATAAGATGTATGAAAAACGGTTTCATTTATTCATTCATTTTTCTTGTTCTCACTATTTTAGAGAGGATGATCTGGATCGGGGTGGGTTTGGTGTGTTTGGCTCAGATTCACCGGGGTATTATGTAGAACAGGAAGTACTGGGGGGTCAGTACTTCCCCCTCCTGGAAGAGGATTCTGGGAGAAATACCGGACTGCGGCGCAGAGACCGGACCCCAACTCACAGTAAGAAGATGCAATCAGAAATGACAAAAAAAAATATTTTTTTACATTTAAACAGATTTTAATTATGGTTCATAACCTTAATAAAAAAATGTATATAATTATTATTGATGTCCTCGAGTGGTTTATTTTAAGAAATTATATTTTTTATTAAGAAAATTAGCTGTATTTTAGGATTTATTAAGATTTATTTTTGCATTGTATCATTATTTTCAAAAATGTAGTCTTTACTGTAAATTTCCATTTATTTAATCAGGAACAATATATGTATACACTGCTCAAAAAAAATAAAGGGAACACTTAACACAATGTAACTCCAAGTCAATCCCACTTCTGCTCTGTGAAATCAAACTGCCCACTTAGGAAGCAACACTGACTGACAATCATGTTCACATGCTGTTGTGCAAATGGAATAGAAAACAGGTGGAAATTATAGACAATTAGCAAGACACCCCCAATAAAAGAGTGGTTCTGCAGGTGGTGACCACAGACCCCTTCTCAGTTCCTATGCTTTCTGGCTGATGTTTTGATCACTTTTAAATGCTGGCGGTGCTTTCACTCTAGTAGTAGCATGAGAGCAAGATTGGCAAATTTGTCACTGGTGCTCTGTGCTCTTCAGATGAAAGCAGGTTCACACTGAGCATATGTGACAGATGTGACAAAGTCTGGAGACACCGCAAAGAACGTTCTGCTGCCTGCAACATCCTCCAGCATGACCAGTTTGGCGATGGGTCAGTAATGGTGTGGGGTGGCATTTCTTTGTAACTGCCATTGGGTACCGAGATGAGATCCTCGACCCCTTGTGAGAATATATGCAGTTGGCCTTGGGTTCCTCCTAATGCAAGACAATGCTAGACCTCATGTGGCTGGAGTGTGTCAGCAGTTCCTGCAAGATGAAGGCATTGATGCTATGGACTGGCCCGCCCGTTCCCCAGACCTGAATCCAATTGAGCAGATCTGGGACATCATGTCTCGCTCCATCAACCAACACTACGTTGCACCACAGAGCAACATAGGACATTACATCAAAGTTGGATCAGTCAGTAATGTGTTTTTCCACTTCTAGATCTAGGATGTGTTATTTTAGTGTTCCCTTTATTTTTTTGAGCAGTGTATATATATTAGGGGTGGGCAATCTAGATTAAAATGGCTCATTTGAATTCTTCCAAAGGTATTCAGAATATGTGTGCTACCTAAATAATGACTAAAAGTAAAGCCCTATTCGAACAGTACTAGTTTTACAGTGGGTCGTTAGAGAATGTTTTGTTTCACGAGGTGTTTCATCAAGGTGAAAGTCATCATAGCTTGCGTAGTATAGACCCAGCTCCCAACACAACTTTGTGAATAGTAACGTCAATATTTTTTTTATTGCGCAATAAGAGTCTCACGTTAATGCAGCACGTGGTGGTGCACAGGAAAGCATGCATGAGCAAAATAAAAATGCGCTGTGGAAATAATTTTTACTCACATACTCATTTGTGTACCAACGTGGTTGACAGCTGTTAATACACTATTACAACTATTAACTATAATACTGTATAAGATTTCCATTCAAATATGGCACATAAATCTAGGCTACTGTTGTTTCAGAGCAAAATGCAAGACTTTGACATTTCTTTGCTACTGTACTAATTAATACATAATGCACTCTCAATTCAGAACAACATACTACGGTACATACATACGGTCTCTATAAACTACACACAGAACACTGCATTCTGTGTTTTAAATAATATATGCATAATATATGTACACCGTTTCATATATTATTAAATAAATCGTTGTATGCTTATGCAGAGTTACACAATGTACATCTTACATCATGTAGGGGTGGCCATTTGTTAAGCTGGACATAGATGCAGTGCATTACAGGAGATTAAGTCACTAGGGAGCTCCTAGTGGCTTTAAACTGCAAATCTGTATGTTGCCGTTGCACTAGAATAGATGCTCTGAAATATACCAGTACAAACACTGATACACACTTAAATGTTGTTCGTCTCTCTGCCTGTAGGTGACATCCGACAGGTTTCAATGGGAACTGAATGGCTGGCAGAGCCTCAGGAATCTGGAGTTTACAAAAGAGGAAGCAGAGGTGATGATTTTACTTTGCTTGCTCATTTAACCATGACGTTCATCATAATGTTACATCAACAAATGCCTTTGCCATTAACAATTCTATCTTTAAAAAAAAAAAAATGGACAGATGTCCTCAGCCTCTGTGAGGATTTTAGGTCAGAGCTGTGTCTGTAATAAATGCTCCATCTCGAATGCTTACAGTATCACTAGGAGAGAGAGGTGTAAGCCAGTGGGTGGGTTTCCCACTCATATTTCATAGAAAATATGCACAACTTTCTTGCTTTCAATTTTGAATTCTATATTAATATTCAGAGATCTGTGATTATAAAAATCACGTATTACGTTCTACCAAACATTTTCTTAAATATGTAAATATCTTTGTTAATGTTGGTTTTTGAAGTTAACTACAAAGCTGCTTCTTAGTATCTACAATCTAGTTCTTTGGCATCACGTGGCATTCTTCGTTGCATATCCCGGCATTTGCAGTGTAAGCAGATTTCTACTAAGTATATATGAAGAGCGTAAATGTCACAAAACTATAGAACTGATACTTTAGAGCACGAGAACAGAAGACACAAGCTGTGAGGTGGTGACTTTGAACTTGGCAACCAAAAGCAGGAAATACTGTTACGTTGTGAAAGTTGAGAGTATAGCAAAGAGTAGGACAGACTTGCTTGAAGAAGCCACCGGGGCTTCAGAAAGCAGGAGGAAATGTAAACAGCCAATACCGCGGATGTTGGTTCAGAACAGCATAACATTGTTTTTCTGAATATATTTTACAATGTCGTCGACTTGGCTTTTGGTTTTTGGGGTGTGAAAAGTGACACATAAACACGCCGAATTACTAATTTATTACTTGTTTGTGGAAATACAGCTCTAAGAATAGAACAGAGATTGTGTAGGTGATACTGGCTCAGATATAAATAGAAAGCAAACCTCGTCAAGGGGAAACAAACCTCTAAAACCTCACACACAGGAAGGTGTCAGATTAACTTTGTGCTGTGGCAGCTGGACTTGAATATTTTGCTTGATAAAAAGTTTGAATAATATTGTTCCCATTATAATGTCTTCGGCCCAGAATGTGACTTGCGGCTTGGTTTCTGTCTTTGCCCATCAGATTCTGATTCCTCCCTCTTGCGGTTCCTCAGTGATGATAGGATTTTGTTGATCCAGGAAGAGGCAGAGTTTTCCCAGCGTGACACAAGCAGGCGATCCAGGAAGAAGAGTCGAAATCCCAGCAGTCCCAGTTTTCCCATTAGTCCCTCTATGCTTGCCCCTCCTGTGCGTCTGGACACAGGGCCCCCTGAAGGGCTGCCCTTCCCCGTGCCTGACTCTAATACGATGCCACACTACCATGTAGGTGACATGTCGAATCTGATCTGAGCTGTGCCTGCACTCACACAACTGTTTGATGTCAGTCAAAATCCATTTGCTCTACAAATATCAGTGTTTTAACATCAAGGCATATCAAACATTCCGACATTTATCCCTGTTTAATAAAAAAAAAAAAAAAGTAAAAAATTGCATCTAGTGAAATACTAGTCAAATTATTGATTCATAATTTAATCACGTGACTGTACACACTCACACGTCTCTGGAACAGTAGTTTTTTTTTGTAACACCGAACAGGAAATTCAAATCTTCCTCTCTTGTTCTCTTTGTCATTCTGTCTTTGCCCCAGAGAGCTGCAGACACACTCCGAGCAGATGCTGATAGGCAAGTAAACTTCATACCTTCCTTAAATGATCATATTTGTTTGTGTTATTGAATTATTATCCCGTGGGGTTGACTTGTTAACACAAGGAGTAAAGGTTACAGCAAAAAGTCCTGTTATTTTCAGCTTTGCAAACGCTCCCTTGAGGAAAAAAGTGCTTACGTATGAGTTATGGGTTGACTGTTGGGTCTAATATTGATTTGAACCGGTCCATGCTGTAATACGTGCCTCTTTGCATAGCCTGCATTACATATTGATGATAACATGTCATAATCTACCCTGCCATGCGTCACTCAAACGCTTTAAATTTAACTGCCTCTCATTCTAATCACTGAGCTAATTCAGGATATTTTATTTATATCATTAAAGCCTCTGGTGTTATGTTTACAGTATCAATTATGCTTTCTCCTTATTACCTGAAAGTCACTAGACTAGCCAAGATACTGAACGTAGTTCAGTACACTTCATTGATGTGTTAACCTGGGCGGTTCTATGGTAATTTTAGTTTTTTACATCATAATGAGATGTTTTGGGTGAATAATAATCTATATATCGGAGTTCTTAAATTGACACCACGTCATCTTAATACAACAAAATATGAAAGGAGAGATGCTGCATGGTTTTGTTAGAGCACACGGCATTCACCTCAGTGAGGATCTTAACCAACTGCTGTTTATTTTAAAATGAGGAACAGAAATTCCTTGGCTGCATTTTAAGGAGGTTTTTATTTCCTCTGAAGAGTCTGTGGAGTCTGACTCTGTGGAACGGGTCTGTGTGAACACGGAACAATCTCTGTTTCTCTGCCGCTATGATGCATACAGAAAATTAGGTTAAAGACCGTTGACTGGGTGCCTGAAGTTTAGTTGTAGTCCTTACTATTTAGAAATACTGCGTGTGTGTGTGTGTGTGTGAGAGAGAGAGAGAGAAAGAAGAGGGCGTGTGAGCACGAGTAGCTGTGCTATAGGGTGGTTTCAGTTAGAAGAAATTATGAAGTTAACCTCAAACCCCAGCATCCTGTCCACTACCTTTGTTTGTGATAAGTAAATGAAAAAAATAAAATTAATATTCTTGCTGCAGGTGGAACCGCTATGCTCAGGCAGTTCTAATAATCACATGATAGAATACCACTGAAAACCGAACTCTCTTCTCGTCTCATTGTCTTTCTCCTGCTGTCTCGGTCTACAGATATGCCAGTTCAGGACTTGACCGGCAAGCAGGGGCATCAATGAGGAAGGTAAGTGCATTAAAGCATCAGCAGCAGTCATAGTGTTAAGGATTTACTATTTTTATTTGCAATATGGCAACAAAAATAGTTAGCAATCAGTTGATGAACACCAGTTGTCTTTATTATTTAATTCAGTATTTTTGAACTTATATATATATATATATATATATATTTAAGATTAGATCATGCTCAGGATACTTTTTACTCAGGATGTATGCTTTTTATTACTTAGTAAATTCTCATTTTTTATTTATTTGTAATATTTTTAAGAAGGAACATGTATTTGTCTGTTATAGTACTTCATAATGCATTTTAAAATAGAAATCCCGAAGGCTTTGGTTTATGAGATGACATAAGCAATTCTTTTTCCCGTGTCCTTCTTCTCCTCTCTCTAGTCTGTACATTACGCCTCTCTGAGGACCAAGCCCAAGAAAAAAAGCAAAGGTACAATGAGATGGGTATACTTTGAGCGGATGGGTTGTGTGTTGTGTTACACTGCGCTGTGTTTGTCAAGAAGAAGATCATCACAATGTTATTCGGTTATTTAATATGCTGTGTGTGTAGGTTCCCTCAGCAGTGCCAGCAGGAGGCGTATTGCCTGCAAAGATCTGGGTCATGGTGACTGTGAAGGCTGGCTATGGAAAAAGAAGGATGCCACCGGCTACTTCACACAGAAATGGAAGAAGTACTGGTTTGTCCTCAAAGACTCCAACCTGTACTGGTACACCAATCAGAACGTAAGTAAACGAGCACAGTTCCTTTCTCTTGGGTAGTTCGTAGGATGCATCAAAGCACATAGCGCTCCATCATTTATCCATTTCTACTCAAACTATTTCTGGGATCTGAAACAGCTTTGAAGTTTCAACCTCTACTATTATTACTAATTACATAATTATCAGTGCTTTCATTGCCTGCTGCCTTCATTGATGGCCTGGTCACAGGCTTACATCAAGGAGCAATGTTTTTTGAGTTCTTGCATATTAAAGTGTGCATCACTTTGTGATAAAATCTGTGCTTTCATAATATCATGCAAATGCCATAATTATGATGCCGAAATGACTTCTCTTGTTCTTTTTTTTTCTTTGCTCAGGATGAGAAAGCAGAGGGCTTCATCAGTTTGCCAGAATTTCGGATAGACAGAGCAATTGAGTGCAGGAGGAAACAGTGAGTGTTAGAGAACAACAACAATTAAGGTTTCTCTCTACTGTGTTGGGTTTGCTGTTTTTTGGGTGGGTCTGTGTTTAAAACCCATCAACTAACAGAAATTAGGTCACTGCAGATCTTCCTTTCACACACACATGTAAACTAGATATTTGTGTGTGAATGTCTCTTTCTCTCTGTCTTTTTTGTTTCAGTGCCTTCAAAGCATGTCATCCCAAAATCAAGAGTTTCTTTTTCGCTACAGATCATTTGGAGGAGATGAACAGGTAAGTGGTTTCAGAGCCTGTTCAAACATCAGCTCTCCACTGTTATTTCCTCTCATGTCTGCGTTTCCTGTTTCAGGTGGATGAATCGTTTAGGCTTGGCTGCGATTGGCTACACGCCTGATGATCCGGTACCGCGTCCTGATGAAGGTGAGATAACATCCTGTGATGTAATCATGAGCCCACAGTGCTGTGGTCTCACTGACTGTAGTTTCTCACCATTTCTTTGTTCTGTAAACTGTTGAAAAGCCTAATCTGACTATTATAAACTATAATGTCATATATGTGTGATTCTGATATTTTTATGTAGATTACTGGAGTGAGAGTGACCAGGATGAAGTTGATGGCTCTATGACACTCAAACAGGAAGCCACGTACCACCACAACCCCTCTGTAAGTATAAACTCATGTCTAAATATAAACTTGCATACATTCAACCCAAAACAAACGTTCATTTTCTTTAACAGGAAACAGAAAAACATTGTCACAATATTGGTTTTGGAGCCTCAAGCTTTCAATTTCCACTTAAACCTCAAATCAGGAACCAGTAAAATCAGAAGTCAAGCGTCAGGATAATGACAGAATATTGTTTTTTCCCCCTCTTTTATTCCTTTTTTTTATTCCTATTCACTCTGAAATAACCTTTTTATTTGGAAATTGATTTTCAAATTTGAATTTATGAATGAATTAAATTGTATATTATATAAAAGTTATTTATTTATTTATTATAATTTTGTAAAAATTATTTTACATGTAACCAGTCAGTTCAGCTTTGCAACTGGAGGAATAAAATTCTGGAGGAAAACAAATAGTGACTCTTTCGATCTCTGTGCCTGACAATGATGACAATGGCCTGTGTTTCTTTTGTCCTCAGGCAACTTCGTCCAGTCCATTTCCTGAGCGCCATTTTTCCAGCGGTTCTACATTCTCTCATTCCTCTGCCGAGGAGTCCCATTCTTCCTGCCGATCCTCCCATCGAGAACGCCGCTCATGGCAGGACCTGATTGAAACCCCTTTGACCAGCACAGGCCTACACTACCTTCAAACCGCAGAAGAGGAGGAGCCAGCCCTGCTGTCACCTGACCAGCACAGACAGGCCACGCTCCCCGCCCAGCACCGGCGTCCTCTGGAACGTGACGGGCCGTTTCCGTTGACGGACAGCGAAGAGTCCCGGCCTCGTCATCACACTCACAAGCAGCGCAGTCAGAGCCTGCCTCGGCACCGCGACACACATGGACACTCACACCGCAGCACCCGAACACACACTCACGTGCACACACACGGCACCCTGAGGCCAAGGACTCATCTCCATGAGGAAGAGGAGGAGGAAGAGGAGGAGGAAAAGCAGGTTCGCAAATCTAGCAGCAGGAGGCCTGAAAGTGAAGAGAAAGTGTCTGATGGCACGGACGGCCTGCAGGAGCTGTACCGATCGCTGGAGCAGGCTAGCCTCTCGGCTTTCGGGCAGCAGAGGCCTTCCACCAAACAAGAGTTCAGACGCTCCTTCGTCAAACGCAGCAATGACCCCGCCACAAATGAACGACTGCACCGCATACGGGTCCTCCGCTCCACGCTAAAGGTAGTGGACCTTTTTGATACTTCTGGGTTTGGAATGTGGATGTAAACTATAACAGTGTAAACTTCTATTATAAACTCTAATGCAGTCATGCTGTTTTAATGTAACGCATTACAAAATACAGTGTTAGTACACTACTGTGGTGAAAGTTTGGGATCTGTACGTTTTTTTGAAAGTTTCTTATGCTCACCAAAACATTTATTTGATTAAAATGCTGTAAAATTGATATATTTAAAATATTATTACATTTAAAATATAACATTTTCAGTATGGTGCATTTTATATAAAATGTAATGTATTCCTGTGATACTCACAGTGAAAAAGACATTTATTTGAAAAACAGATCTTCTGTAACATTATCAATGTCTAGTGTTACTTTTGATGATCAATTACATGCATCCTTGCCTAAAGGGATAGTTCATTTAAAAATCCTGTCATTATTTATAGATATTTTTTTAGATATTAATGATGAAATCTGAGAGCTTTTTGTCCCTGAATAGACAGCAACGCAACTGACATTTTCCATGTGACATCAGTGGTTCCACGCACGTCGAAGATAGACACGGAAGAGAAGAAATTGTTGAATAAAGCTGTTATTTTTGGGGTATTTTCCCAAACAAAATGTAGGCCTGTTTTCATAGATTCATAACATTATGGTTGAACCAGTGATGTCACTTGGATTATTTTAGAAACTTAGCAATTTGATCAATATTATATATATA
>JAUYWG010000152.1:83865-142712 GCA_034779775.1 Enteromius afrohamiltoni | reverse complement strand
GAGAGAGAGAGAGAGAGAGAGAGAGAGAGAGATAGATAGATAGATAGATAGATAGATAGATAGATAGATAGATAGATTGATTGGTTTACCTGTCTCTGAGCCTTAAAAGTGTTAGTTTAGAAAGCTCTTTGATTTGATCAAAAATATATATTAAAAAAGAAAAACCAAAAACAATATTATTGCAGAAATGCCATAGGTCAGTTTAAATCTGTAAACATAAATATATTATCTGTTCCGATAACGTATCTTCGTAAATAAATCTAGAGGAAACTAATCAACAATTTCTAGAAACATTTAGTGAGTAATTGTCACCTGCCATCTGGTAAGGGTGTAGGAACTATCGGAAAAGTAAAAAGTTTTAAATTGTATTAGCTTATCTCATGAATATTAATTATGTAACTTAATGTTTCTTTAAATGTCCTGAAGGCTCACCTTTCACATTCTTTCTATCAACTAGTGGTTGAAAAATGCATCTGGTTGGTCTTAAGCCACTGTTTTTAGTACCTTGCTACAATAAATTGATGATTTTTGATGAAGTGTAGAAATGTAGACATTTTTAAAAGCAAGTCAAAGTTGGTAAAGCGGAATAAGTTTCAACTTCTCTCTTTCTCCCTCACCTAAAGGCAAAGGAGGGCGACTTGGCGATAATCAGTCAGTTGCTGGATGATCCTTGTTTGACCTCGAGGAGGTTTCGTGAATGGAAGCAACGAAACCATGAGCTCTTCCTGGATATTTGTGAGTTCAGCTCTGCCCCACTGGAACCGCCCAACGAGTCCAACGACCTTTCACCTCTCTCGCCAACGCTGATGATGCACACTCACTCTTTCATAGAAACGCACGTGTGAAACACACCCACATGACTAACTAACAGTCACATGCTATAATACAGACCTAAAGGTATATAAATAACGTGAGTCGTGCGTTTCAAACCCAACCACACACACACACACACACACACACACACACTTTGAAAAACACTGTGGATCCAGACTGTCTTCACTTTTTCCTTGACGGATGACCTGATACTGCCCTCCTCCTGACCGCGAGTGACACTGGATTGAACCAATACACTGTAAGATCAATGTCAAAGAACTGACCCAGCCTCCAGAACTACTGCAGACAGACACACAGCCACTGAAAGCTGACTCAAACTGCTCGGAAGCGAAAGTGTCACCTGCACATTTACAGCTCACTGCAAACTCTGTACAATATATTTCATCACGGCCACATTTTGAGATGGATGGAAGAAAGGCCCCCCCAGGTGCCCGCTGCATGCCTGAAGAAACATCTTTTCAGATTAACTGACAACCTGTTGAACCAAGTAGGACCGTATATGAAACGAATCTTTTATTTTTCTCTCTAATTGGAGTTACATTTTTTTTTTATATATATATCTTCTGAAGATTTTGTTTGTTCGTTTATTCATTTTATATTTATATTTTTTATTTCATTTTTTTGTTTTTGATTTCCTTCCCTCGGAATGCTGCAGGAAGAGCACTCATGTAGCCATGGGCAACAGGCTTTACTCTGTTACCAAGCAACACCGCCCTACTGTGTTACTCTATACAACTCTCAAAGCAAGCAAGAGTGTTGGAAAGTGTGTGTGTGTGCGTGCGTGCGTGCGCGTATGTGTGCGTGTGTATTAAGAAACGAGAGAAAGACGAGTCAGTTGGATGCCGAAGAGTCTCTTTTGATGACATTTGCATTCGGGAAAAGATTAACTCCTGGCAGGTAGTAACGCGTTTAATTTGGCTTCTTTAGAATATTTATATTATAGCTAAACTCATGCATGGTTTAAAAAAGTATTACTATATGCTATCAGGCCAGAGAACAGTCTGTATATAAGAACATATTATTTGCATAGCTGCATCCTCTGTTTAAAACTGTGAATTGTACTCGTGAATGCAATCTTTTGACTCTGCGAACGCAGAACCTTTCTACTCTCTATTTTTTTCTACAACAAAAGAAGACAAAAGATGAAAAGCTTTGCTTCTCTGATGTTATGACTGTTTTTGCTTGTTTCCGGGTCTTTGCTGGTCATTACCTCTGAGCTATGGGCTACATTCAGGTCGTTAGTTTCTGTTTGCTAATGTACGTGTCCCTTAGACAGACTCCACAAGCCTAAAACCAACCCCCCCCCTCAGTGGCTCAGGATTCTAGAATTGGATATAGTCAAATGGGAGAGAATTAGTGGTTAATACATGAAAGAAAAAAAAAATCAATTGGTTCATTCCAGGCGGTGGAGCGCGAAACATCCCCTTTCCACATGTTGTGTGCGCGTGTCTCATTCGTCCACATTACAGACACATTGGTTTTAAACGCAGCCCTGCATATGTGCTCAGTGTTACAGTTATGTTTGATTGTCACTTTTTAGAATCTCGTGGGATGTATTTTAATTGAATAGAATGTACTCCTTCAATGGCTTGTTAATTGTAAATTTCATTGGAACAAACACACACACTGCCCACACACAGACAATACTTTTTCGTCCGTGGTTGATGCTTTCTTACCAAAGCGACTCTCAAAATCACACCTGCCCGTTGCAGTTACCTTTTTAATGATTCTTTTTACGTAGAATGTTACACTGTGTTTCATCTCATGAGGTGTGAGCGAGCGAGTGTGTGTTATCAAGGCCATCGGGGTTTCACTGTGGTTTTAAGGGCATGTCCCCCCTCTCTCCCCCACACGGCTATGCTGTATAAGGTGTAAGTTGCACTGCAACATTGAGACGGAACATATTGCTCTTTTTTCAAGGTTTTCTTTCAAAAATTCCCCTTCTGTATATTAAAACACCAGGAAGAGCCTGATATTTATTCACAGTATTATTCAAAGCTAACCCTCTTTGCTTTCAGAAATATAAATACATATATAAATATATATAATACAGATTGTAAAATGTTAAACTAATAAACTGAGTTCTCTGCACTCTGCATTTGTGTTTTGTGATGCTTTCCAACCGCCTCATCTTGTGTCCAATGTACAGTGAAATCTGTTTGGCTTACCAGAGGTTTCCTGGGGCTTGGTGGGTTTCTTGCTTACAGCTGGATCTTTACCACTAAACCAACGTCATTTAGATTTTAGCTAACACCTTGAATTTTCATTTTTGGGTGAACTATTCCTTTAAGCTAACCCTAATCTGTGAAACCAATCCTAAAAGTATTTAATATCTTAATTTTAAATGCCCTCAATGACTTAATCCCACAGTTATGGAATTAGCCCTACCACTCTCTGTGACAAACAAAACGCAGAGGTTTCTGACAGAAAGTAATTTTACCCTCCTGTACTTTGGCTCTGAAAATGTATATTTTAACCCTCATCTACGAAATGTATTATTTTGGCTTTCATCAAAATTCATGTGTAATGATCGCGGCCTGAGCATTTGAATCCATGTGCAGTAAAACTCTTTATTCCAGAAAACAGGCAGGGTCAAAACAACAGGCAAACGTGTACGTAGATAGACAGAGATAGACAGAGTCATGGTCGATGATACAAAGCAAGAGGCTCGAAAGAAACAGGGAATCAAACAGATCAAGAATGCTTCGTAGACGGTCTGAGCAGATCAATATTAAGCGATTGTCTGTGGGTGAATGTGACAGTAATATAGTGAGTGTGAGTGTGTGTGGTGATGAACGGCAGCTGGTGGTGATAATGACAAACAGGTGTGGGTGTGCAGTGCATGATGGGATATGGAGTCCATGGAAAATGAGTCCAAGGGAGGAGAGGTGATGTGGGCTTGAAGGCACAACATTTAGCTTTTTTATGTATCAGAAAGCAAAACAAAACAAAAAATTGAGCTGGGAAAGTTCCCGAAATTCGGTTGATTTTACACTGAATTACTCATATGCATTTTTAAGGGGCTCCAACGTGTTATAACAATACTAATCCCAACACATTATATCTCCTCATTTTTATCAGAGTAGCCTTATAAATATTACATCTTTGCAAAGTACCACGCCGAAAGTGTTTAATAGTTGTCTATTCGGGAAGTTACACAATAGGCCTAAACCAAGGTGCGCTGTATAAAACACAACCTGGAGTAACTTGGCATAACTCAATACTAGACCATTCTAACACATCAGCTGAGCGAACGACACTTTGGAATTTTTAAATACCAAACAACTGCATGCAAACAGTCTTGGCACGGCAGCCCCAAGAAATATATTCACGTAAAGTTACACAAAAATGTAAAATACACTACTCACTGGTTTAGTTGCATTGTTTTCGTCAAATTCATCCACAAATGTCCTCGAGAAACTTCTCTACCCTCGTTTTCCCACTGATGAGTGTTAATTGTTATCCACTGACGTTCTTTTGAACTTCTCAGTGTTTTCTACCAAGTATGCATCACTGCACATATATGTACCGTGACCAAAAGTTATGAAATCGTTCCTTCGTTATAATAAATCGTTGTCAAGCTGGGAACGAATTAATAAAATGAGGCAATTAAGATGTGTTATTTTAAATAATAAAATATAATATTGTAGAATTTATATTTATTTATTTTATATTATTATTAGCAAGGTTTACATGTGGTTAAATAAATTCTACTTTAAATGACCTGCAAATCAATAAAGCAATAATGTGATAAGACTGCAGCTGCATAATTATTATTATTATTAAACATGTATTTAAATAATAATAACAGTAATGTATTTGCCATACGGCCTAATTTGGGTATTATTATTATTTTAAAAAAATTATGAGAACGCCATCATGAATATTCTCTCGCGTTCTGAGGGCGTTAGTGACTCCTCCTGCTTTCCGTAGTGAGACCGAAGGGGGCGGGACCGGCATGGCGGCCAAGGTGAGTTACACTTCCAGTTTAGTTAAAATGGTTGTGTGTGCTATTTAATAGTAGAGGCATTCTGCAGAATATCATCACACATCTTAACAAGTATATTTTGTCATGATCTGCACGATGCAGCTGTTATTCAGAGCGTCAGCACGTCGTTTGTTAAACCAGAGCCAAGAACATGCTGCTCTTAAACTCGCTGTCAAAGACTGATGATCTCCAACTGTCTGTGTCTTAAAACATAATCTGCTGCCTAGACGTCACTCTGAGGCACCCGTCTCTAGTCAGGCACCTGGCGACACACTCTCTGTAGGATTGGGATTATTACACGCGGTAAAGCGTCTCCTCTCGCATCAGTCCATTAAACTAATACAGATAATGTTCTTAAGGCAAGATCAAGGAGCTGAAAGGAGAAAACATTCATCCAGGCCAGAGCTGATAGTTATTATACTACACACGTTCAATGGAAAGTACAGAAGGCATAGAAAACCCGTTTTGTACATGAACAATCATTTAAATACTATTCTATTCATTCATTTAATACGATAGTATGATGAAGTCAGTCTGTATTATTAAACTGTTGCGTTGATCCTCAGATTCTGAAGTATGCAGCACTACCAGCTGCTGTTGCAGTGGGTTTGGGCTCGTTCAGAATCTATTCCATAAATGAGAAAACAAACGAGGAACTAATATCTCCAAGAGAGGTAAGAAAAGTCATGCTTGGAGTGGTACATACCATTCAAGTACTGCTTTTGTGGTGTGCATTTTGTTCATTTCCTGTATGCATGGAATATCCAAGAGACCTACTATATTTTATATGTATGAATAATGTACCGTTTTAAATATTCATATGAAGTACGAGATTGCAGTTTAGATTCTAATGCAAGTGGCAAAATAAAGCAGTTCAGCTGTTTTTAACATAAGTAGTAGTAGTATGAAATCAGCATATTAGAATTATTTCTGAAGGATCTTGGGACACTGAAGACTGGAGTAATGATAAAGTAAATTTCAGCTTTCAATACATTTTAAAATGTTAAAATAGAAAATATTGATTTTAAATTGTACTGTTTTTATTGAATTAAAAAAAAAAATAAATGACCCACCCCAAACTATAGAATAGATGTGAATGTAAAGTAATACCCATGTTAAATCTCTCTTCTCTTCTGTCTAGTTGTCAATCTACTCCCCAGATGGCCCTTTTGTGCAGTTTGTGGAGGAACAGCCTGGTGTATTACAGACGGGTCTGGGGGCCGTGAGGGTGGGCCTGCAGCCGTACGTCAGAGCAGTGCAAGTGAGCTCTGTTACTGTGATGATGATGCCATTTATCATTGTTAGATTGTTGAAGTAGTACGCGCTTATTAAAGATCTGTTCTTGTTTTTCCAGAACACCTTCACTTCAGTCAAGCTTGGAGTGATATCTGTTTACCAGGCAGGGCAAGGTGAGCCAGAGTTTTGCGAATGAGCGAGATAGAGAGAGGAAATGACCTGACCTTTAACTCTTGACCTTCTCTGGTATTAGACTCGTATTACTTCCTTCAAGATCCACCTCCTGGCTTCTTGCCTAGAGTGGGTGTCATCGGTGTGTCCGGATTGGGTGGCCTGATACTGGCACGCAAGGGTAAGCTAACTACACTGTTACTTTGAGTTGTTTTACTGTTTAAAAATAGGACTTGGTGTCAAGATGTTTAGGCGCTGACCGAATTGCCTCAATTCCACAGAGTACCAAAAATTCAATACCCAATACCTAATCTTGCCAGTGTCAGTGAGCCAACAAGCATGCAGCATGCTTGATATGGCTAAATCAAGTGCTGGTGATTGGCTGTGGTGAGGCGTCAAGAACAAAACACTAGTTTTCAGCAGTTACACCATCATACGTGAGGCTGTAGTGTGTAAGCGCCAAAGCCCCCATAGACGAAAGACAACGTTTAGACTAGAGCATTTTTGTTTTGTATTAAAAACGATCCTGTCCAAAATACAAAAAAATGCTACATACGATTTATACTACACTGTTACTCAAAACCCACTTTAAATCATAATCAAGGTAATGTAATATTGTTATGTTGGTATCAGTATCAAACATTTACTGAACTACACCCAGCCCTAGTTTGAGTGAGTGATGAGCAGCATCCGTGTGTATGTTTGCAGGCTCTCGTTTAAAGCGGATTTTGCTTTCTCTTGGTCTGGCTACTGCTGGTACTGCAGTATGTTACCCTACACAGACTGTTGGAGTCCTGAAGGTACATTCTGTCTCTTTATTTAAAAAAAAAAAAAAAAAATGACATCAATGATTTTCTAGTTTTGGGTGGAAAAATTTGTATTACGTATTTTCAGATATATAAATTTTCCCCTAATGTTTGCTTTTTTTTTTTTTTTTTTTATAGATTACTGGTAAAAAGATGTATACAGTCAGTTCATCTGTTGCTTCAATGTTTGAATCCAAACCAAAGGAAGATGTCAGTATACCTGTTGTCAGTGTGAAGGTAATCTACAAAGTTGCACATTAAACCAAGTTATGTTGGTTATTATTGGCGTTTTCTTGGGGTTTAATAAACAGAACTGCATGTGTTACGCACAAGAACATTGTAGCCAGAGCTACTTCTCTCTGTTCATGTCTGTGACGAATCACGCAGGTACTGGACTACTCCGCAGAGGCACCTACCCGAACCAGTCTAAATAGTAACAGATATAAAGTAGTGATTCAGGACAAGCCAAAAACAGTTTAGAAAATGGATTAATGGTGTACAAGGTTATTATATAAATTTTGCACAATTTGAACACAAAAAAGTTCCGGATTGTAGCTTTAAGTGTCTATGTAAATGCAAATGTCCACTTTTAGAATGATTTAAAAAGATTTTGGGATGTAAATTTGATGTTTATCTTTAATATATTTACAGTCTGCTGCCACTTTAACAAGTTCAGATATAGAATCACCTGCTAAAGCACTTTCTGAACTCCTGCCCGAGTCTGAGCTGGCTGCTGCTGTTCCAGATGAGGATGTCACACCAGTAACACAAGTTGTCCCATCAGTGGATTTAGCCCCTGAAGCAGATCCTGTAAAACCTCCTCCTGTTGTTGACGTAGCATCTGATATCGCTGCACCACTCTCTGAATCTGAATCTCGCCCTGCACCTGCTGTAGAAACTGCTCCCGAACCTGTCCTAGATGCACAATCCAGCCCTGTTCCTGAGCCAGCACCTTCTGCTGAAATAGATACTACTTCTGTTGGGAAGTCCGATCCTGAAATAATCCCAGAAGTTGCCCCTGCTGCTTCAGAACTTGATGTCCCTGCACCTATAGTTGTTATAGAGGAGGCCACACCCTCAACTACACCTAATGTAGAGAAAGCCACACCCCCTGAAGATGCAAACCCTACTACAGTAGACGAGGAACTTGCTTCTATTGCCCTGCCCCGTGCTGAAGAAGCCATTCTTCTGTTACCTCCCCCAGCTGAGGAGTCCCCGGCCTCACCTGAACCTCCTGTAGAGGAGCCAGCCACAGGTGAGGAAGCACGTTTAGTTCTGAAGTATTGATACTAGGGATGTAACGGTATTGTAAATACCGCCATACTGCAATATCACATTTTTTCGATACTACCGTGATCGCATGACTCGATAAAACGATAGGTCTTCTGAGAAAAGTTTGCTCAGGGGAATGAAGCGAACGGGAGGTGGCGGGAACTACAATTCCTATCAGCCCAAGCGTGCCCATCATTCTTTGCGATCTGTTGTCAATACAGATCAGTGTTGCCAGCTTAGCGACTATTCAGACCCCCATTTTTCTCTAAAAGCGAATAGCGACAAATCTAGAGACTTCTTGGACAAACCTCAGCGAGTCTCCGGTACTTCCGCGGGAGCGCGAGGTCTTGCTCTCTCAGCGCGCACACACCTCGTCTGTTCTGTTCAGCGAGAGGAGCAGGGTTTTCAGTTTAAATAGATATTATGTTGCTTCTAACTCTATTTTACATGCAAATGGAGCCAGAATCACAGCATAGACATTATATCTTATGTGTACTTGGTTTCATTATTATGAATGATAAATATATAATTCTAAACGATTATAAATATGGATTTTAATCTAGATGAACATCTTGTAAGGTAGAGTTAGTTCAGTAGGCCTTATCATGGCGTGCATTTCAATCACTACTTCATATTCATTCGGTTTTTCTGACAACAGTAACCAAAAATATATCGGTGAAAACAGTTATAATGAGAGTTAGGGTGCGTTGAATAACATAATGTGACCAATATACTCTTCTATACTCTGTAATGTGACCACAGAGAAGCACTGACGTAATGAATATGCAAATTGATATATGACGTCATCTAGCAAACTAAAGCGTGTTGTAAATCGGATGTGTGGAAGGTTTAATCATTTTTTTGAGCCTTAGTTTTGTTTTGTCTGTAAATGATTCAATAAAAACCGTACCGTGACATATTACCGTACCGTTAAATTTTGATACCGTTAGATCCCTAATTGATACTAAACCAAAATTTCAAAAGCACTTCACTCCTCCAGAGACTAAAATCCACTGTCTGTCTTTTTTCATTCTAGTTAATTCACGTTTTGTTCCTGACCCTTCTCTGCTCGACCATGGCCAGTCTAATCCAGAGGATGCAGACATGTACAGCACACGGAGCTGAATGAGTGACGGAGAAACTGCACAGATGGAGAAAGATGGAGCATACGATGTTTTAATGTGCCATGATTCCAGCAGCATTCGATTGCTTTATGATTAGGGTATTTGTTTTACAGTGATGTGATGTGGAAGAAGGTACATTTCTTTCTTTCTGTTCTGCCTCACACTTTTTTTTGTGGTAAGAATTTTCTTACCTCAGCAGGGATATCAAACACACACAAAGCCACGTTTCTGTGTTAACATGTTATCAACATTTTGTTAACGCTAAGGAGGAAAACCTAGGGTAACAGCACTTTAATAAAAAAAAGAAAAAAGCCTGTGGTCCCTTAGTTTAATCTCCAGATTTATTTCTGACCTCAATTCCTTTAGCAACAGGAATTTTGTGCTCATTTTATACTGTGAAAAAAAAATCTTAAACTGGACCACACACACACAAACCCTTTTTATTAGTGCTGTCCTACGATCAATTAAAATAAGTTTTTGTTTACATAATATATTTGTGTGTGCTGTGTATATTTATGTATTTAAAAATACACGCATACAGTATATAATTTTTATATAAATATGTTTCATCAATAAACATAACATTTTTCCTAAATATATATGTGGATGTATTTAAATATACAGAGTACACACACACATATTATATAAACAAACCTTTCGTTTTGGATACGATTAATCATTTGACGGCACTACTTTTTATATGATCAAAAACATTCAATATAGACATGCATTTTCAAAATGATATTTTACAGGGGTTAGGAGGAAATATATCAAGCCTCATCTATTTGTTTGAAATTAGGAGGGGGAAAAAAAAGAAGAAAAAGACTAAAATAATCTGTCAGAACTTTTGATAACCGAATAATTTTGACCCGTTTCAAAATGTTAGGTCACGCTGCATCTTTAGTTTCAAAATGTTCCAAACATAATTCAGTGTTAACTGCTTTTTAATTGTGGGATTGTCCAGCACCATTTTGGACAGTATTTCTCAAAGGGCACTAATTTGTTTTTGTTAAAAGGTTTAAGCGGTCTTTACATAAACCTTTACTGCCTGTGCAATAGAAATGAAAAAATAAAAATGATTAAAAAACAAAAAAGTTTTGGCTTTGAGTTTATTTTTCCTAAAATGTTTCCTGAAATTACAAACAAAAAGGTTGGAAGCATATATTATTAATACGAGTATAAAACATCTGTCTGGTCAAGTTTTCCAGTCTATTAAAACAAAAACTCAGAGCGGAACAAACCGATATCCATCATCTGATGGCACAGGACTTCTATGCATGATTATTTTTATGACGTGTGGAGTCTCATTGAGTGCCGTCAGGCTGGCAGATGTCGGCTGTCCTGTAAAGCTTGGAGCAGATCATTTCTACCCTGCGTTCTCCGAGCAGACAGAGATCAACAATACACACCACACGCTCCGACTCCAGCTGAGGGGCAGAACACATCAACGACCCTGCAGAAAAACACACACACTTTAGTGCTGCAATGTGTCACAATGACTCACAGGTTATTCAGCAGAGATGGAGAGTGTGAACCGAATAGAGTGGAACACACACACACGCACACCTGGTGCTGGGCAGCTACCATCTGGCTGAAAACACAGTCGTCCTGTTGATATGCAGGACAGCAGGGAGTTGTCGTGCTGAGTGTGTGGCACTCCAGCAGCTCTGGGGTCATCAGGGGAGAGGACAGGCACAAACTGAACATCTACTGCAGCCGTCTGATTCAGCCCTGAGAGAAGAAGAGAAAGCCCGTTATTACCTAAAGCTATACCTCTGGTCCACAATTTGGTGAGCTGCAGGTGCTGCTCTTACCCAGAATCGTGAGAGTGAAGTAGCCGGTGCAAGCCACAGGTGTGTGCGTGTGTGTCTGTGAGGTGAGATCGGGTGTCCATTTGGCTGGGCTCAGGTTCAGGTGATGTAGTAGAACTTCTCTGTCATCGAAGTGGAATTTTTCAGGAATGCTTTCCTGATCGAGTCTACCGCAGCAAACGTGATTGGTCACTTGCTGTTTCACTAAAGGCCAGGCTCTGCTCTCCCATAATGCTGTGGGCTGGCTGGCAGCTTGCTGTACGTCTGGGACTCGGGATGTCTGGCCAATCTCTTTAGAGGGAAGAAAACAATTGACAATACAGTTCAAAAGTTGGAGATCAATAAAATGTATTGATTTTTTAATTCTCTTGCGCTCACCAAGACTGCAGTTATTTGATCCAAATATAATAATATTACAGTTACAGACCTCTCTTTTGTGTCTCATTTATAATTGATGTATTTACATATTATATGTTATGTATTTGTGTCAGTGATGTTTAGAGAATACAACACCTTTTCCTACAGCTGGCTGTGTAACTGATGTATGTTCTTCAAGCTCAGATTCCTCTGACTCCAACTCCCCTTCATCCTGCCGCTCTTCTTCCTCCTCTTCATGAGAGGAAAGGCCCACCTGCCTGAGGGACCAATCAGAAGGGAGATTCAAAGAATTGTATTATTTCAAAAATAATAAGGAAATAATTTTGACTTTGTGCCTCAGTTAAAAAGGCCTCATTTATAATGTACATTATGCAAATCTATGGGTTAAGGCATCGCAATATAAAGAACTATACATTATTACTGAAATTTAAATAAATGTATTTTAAATGTACAAGTTTCAAGAACGTCAAATGAAAATTCACTCACCCTGACCTATTTAAATCTCAAAATACAACAATACACAATATTGTAAGGGAAAAAATACAGATGTTCTGCTATTACCGGTGTTTTGAATTACACAAAAATATCTAAAAAGGATTTTTCTGAAAAGTGAGATGTGCTCAGATTACCTGTTGGACTGCATTTTGGATCTGGTGAAATACTGCCGATGAACTCCTCTGAATAAAGAGGGACAAATATTTGTGGCACACAAATAAACAGAAAAACACTTTATAAAAAGGTTACATTCATTTTAAAAATGTACATAAATTAAGCTATATTCAGTCAACCTCGTTTCCACATCTGCTGATAGTACGTAAACCAGCCATAAATGCCTCACCTGTCCAGAAACAGCATTATGTTTTATTGACACACACATATTGCGTTTTGTATTTATTTAGGTTTAGAACCTTACTTAAATATTAAAGCTGCTGTTTAATTGTTTGAGGTAATTACAATCAAAACATTCCAATTTCAAATACTGTTTTTTTAAAGCCTGAATCAAACGGTATCATGGTTGCATCCACAAGTACCAAATGTTTTCTGAAGCACCATGTGACGCTGAAGACTCGAGTAATGATGCTGAAACTGCCGCTTTGCAATCACAGAAATTATTTTGAAGTACAAAATACATTCAAATAGAAAAGTTATTTTAAATGACAATAATGTGCAGCATTAGTGAGCATAAGACTTTTCTATTAAATTTTTACAATATCCTCATGGCTTTGACAGGTGCAGAACACCTTACCTTGAGCTTGTCTGCGCTCTCCTGCGTTTAGGTGAGATTGTAATATCAGAATCAGGTGAGGTTGAATCCATCTCTCTCTGGGTCAGAATCATGTCATCTATTGTGGTGGGAGAAGCCGCTGCTCCAGCATCACCGACTCCTCGTACGGAAACACCCTCCTGCTGTAATAACACGTCATTATTTTTATCAGCACATTTTCTAAAAAACACAAAGGGAAACGGCAGGCTGTCCTAATGGTGGTTGTTTCATCTAGACTGAGTTGTACAGACCTGTTGTTCACTGTGTGGTGTGTCAGGCTGCGGTGGCCATATGTGGTACTGCACAGCAGACACATAGCCCTGTATGGCCACTCTCCTGTGCTCTCTGTACTGCAGAGTCTCCAGCTCCCCCTTCAGATCAGTCACCGCTGTAATCGGCTCATCTGCAACACGCAGGAGTTCATGCCTTTAGTATTTAATTAAATCAAAATGACTATTTTGTCATTAATTATTTACCCTCATGTCATACAAACCTGTAAAGAGCTTTGTTTACATACAATTGAAGATATTTCTGATGAAAACTGGGAGTCCTGTGACTGTCCCATTAACTGCCAAGTAAATAACATTGTCAAGGGCCACTGAAAGACATTGTCAGAATACTCTATCTGACATCCGTGGTTCAATCTGAATTTTTTTTTTACATAAATAACAAGTTTATTAAACATTTCTCCATTTTGGAGTGTATCAGCTGGATAGAAACTGTATACGCTCTTCTGGACCTTGACGTGTTCATTAAAAATACAGTCCGTACAGTCAACGGGACAGTCAAAAGCTTCCTGATTTTTATCCAACATATCTTAAATTGTGTTACGAAGATGAAGACCCATTTTTTATGGGTTTGGAACAACATGGGTTAGCGATTATTGACATGGACTATGGAAGCCAATGGCTACCAGCAACTGTACGGTTACCAACATTCTTCAAAATATCTTCTTTTGTGTTGTTCAGCTAAATAAAGATATTCATTCAGTAAATTTGGGGGTGAACTATCCCAATAATTTAAATTGAACAATTCTGTAGTCTTCTGAACAGTGAATAAAACAGAAATGAAAAACTGCACGACTGCAATTATCTCAATACTGTTTGAATTTAGGATGGTTAAATCTCACTGGTCGTTTTGCTGTTGGTGGTTGGTGTGAATGTGGGTGGTGCAGGAGGGTAGCAGTAATATCCTCCAACCGAAGTCCTCCGCAGCATGACGCTGTCCTTCAGTGTCTTCGTCCACTGAATGAATGCTTTAACTTTTGGCTCAGTGACATAGGGCTGCTTTTTATGACAGCCTGTTAAAACACACGCAGACGAATAAACAAAGCTGAGTTGATCGCGGTTACCTGTGACCAGTATTTGAAGGTTCTGGCTGAAATCTACCTGTGATGAAGAGCTGTGTTTCTGTGCTACTGGTGAGATACACAGAGCAGCCCGTCTTACACACTCTCATCTGAGTGCACACCAGATACGTCACTGCAGAGCAAGAGAGAGAGAGAGCTCATAAATAAGGTCAGAAGGAATGCATGTTGGTGTACATGGACTGAGGTTTTACTTGGGCAGATGTTGTTGAAAATATCTGGCTGGGATGAAGAGAAGATCTCCAGGATAAATGGGGAGTCGGTTGTCCCATCAACTGCATGTACCCAACGATACGCCCAGAACTTTTCAGGTCCTGAGACAAACACAAACATGCACACATGCGGATGTAATGGTGCTTCGACCAATTCCCAACCCTAAGTATGAATAGTAATAATCTAGCTTATATAAGCAAGCATTGTTACTGACAAGCGGCTGTTTAATGAAGACTATACCGGTCTTTTCCTTGCTCCTAATTCGCTCAACCCGGCCCACGAATGTCACAAGACCAATGATGTCACAGGCTTGGTTATTGTTCATCGAGTCCACCTCTGACCTGATCACAAGGAGAGGTTTAGAAAATTGTTGATTGACTAGGTTGTACATGTATTGTGAACGAGATAAATGTGAATAAAACCATGCAATTAAAATCCAATAAAATAACACATTATTCTTTAGCAATACTTTGCTTGCATATTTGCATTTGACACACTGATTTATGCTACCATTCAAACAGTTAGGACCAGTAAGATGTCGTTTTTGTGAAATTTCTAAGAACTGTCTTATACTCACCAAGTTATCATTTATTTGATCAACAATACAGTGAAACAGTACTGTTATTATTACAGTACAATATTATTACAATTAACCTGCTCTCTATTTCTGACATATTTTAATACGTCTAATTTATTCCTGTAACAGTAGTGTACATTCTCGCAGGGCATCTTGTGTTTATACATAATGCAACCTGAGAGGGTCCTTAAAGTTGAAATAAATCTGTGTACCTTGTGGCAAAGTTGTATGGGACATCAGGCAGATCCCACTGAGGCTGAACGCTTTTTGGAGGAATCACAGTCACTACAGAGGCAGGACTTCGAGGATTCAGGCTGATCTCTAAAACCCACAGAACAACCACAAAGAGATGAAATGCAACCTTTTCGAGACTAGGTGAAAATGCAGCATGAGAAGCTATCAGCCTAAATCTCTGGAGTCATACCAATGGAGTGGAAAGTCATAAGAGAGAGCGCAGGGATGTGTGGTCTAGACCGATTCTGATAGCTGTGTTTCAATGAGTACTGCTGCAGATATAGAACCGTGCCGACTGTCAGTCTGTTGAACCATTCAGGACACAGATCGTTCCATACAACCATGGACATGACGCCGCTCTGATCAGCCACCTCACAGTACACCTGAAAGAGAGGAACAGAGAGGTGACCAAAGTAAGAGATCACAGCCACACGATGTCTGGGGCGCAGAGGAACCTGCAGATGTTGATTCACCTGAAACGGGAAGTCGATGTTTTGTCCTGGTTTGCCATAGTAGCGTATCCTGGACCTGTGCAGAATTCGGACCAGCAGTGGGAGAGGCCGCTTGGAGCTGTGAAAGAACGCTTCCAGATCTGCCAGAAGTGTGATTCTAGACACTGATGAACAGAAATGCAACATTAACAACATACCATAAGAGATTTACTCTTATTACACAGCAAATTATGTGCAGCTGTGATCAAATTAATGCAAACTTGTAATGTAAATGGTGTCATTGCACATTCTTGTTTATTTTACACAAATTATGTGTTGACTGCATTTAATTAGCTAACCTGTTTACATTTAAATGGTTGATATTTAAAAAGCATTCAATACAAGTATTTCATTTGATTTGAAGTTTATTAATAAACCACAAGCCAACATTTTGATGCTAAAATAACTAGCCTCAGATAAAAAAAAAAAAGATAAAGTGAAAAGTCAGCTACTTGAATGCTTCAAATAACTATCATTAAAATATGGTTGAAATGTTCCATTGTCATTCAATAGATATTTACATAAAAATGAAACAACATACTTATTCTAACCTGTATATATTAAAAAAACATAACAGAGTAAGTGATCATTCCAAATTTTATAAGATTAAAAAAAACTTGCTGACAGTTGAGCAAAACCTACTGTTTTAGATTTCTATAAGTTAACAGAGTCTTAATAGAGCCTCTAAAGTTTTGAAAAGTTGCTCTCATACCATCAATGGCCACGTCTGGCGGTGGGCTGTAAGGAACCCAAACGCTTCCATAAGGATCATCGTTTATCCACAGCGGTAAATAATATTTTCTGCTCAGCTTCAGGGGACCATCGGACCGGGTCACATGGTCCTGACTCCACTCCGGGAAACTCCCCACGTCTTGAATGGACAGAAACCTCTCCGGGAGCTCCACGACGCTGTAGATGCTGTCTATCCTGATGTAACTGTGACTCAGCCTCGTCTCATCGTGGACCATCGACAGCTGGGACACCAGGACCCCGGCCCCGCAGCGCAGCGAGCCTGTCCTCACCCACCGGCTCAGATTGTCCGCCAGCTGACACTTTATCCGCCACCGGCCGTCCGTGACCGTTAGGTCGTAGCTGTAGCTCTCAGCGGCGGGATGATGTGCGCTCAGGTAGCGGTCCAGAGCGATGACAGCCAGGCACAGCGGGTCAGTGAGGGTCAAGGAGAGAGTGTGCGCGGACCGCAGCTGCTCGAACACCTCCTGGAGAGCAGAACCGGACCCGCTGTCGCTGCGATCCGCCGGGCCTTCCATCACTGAAACTAGAAACGGTTAGAGCGTTCAGACTCAACATTTAATAGCGTTATGTGTAGCCTATATAAAGTATTTAAGAGCGACTATGTATAGGAGATAGATACTCACTTGGCGTACTTATATGGGGCTTATTAATTTACATTATGAAATGATATGCGATTTTATTGCTCATGAAGTCAGCTCCAACCTCACGGAATGTAAACAAACTCCAAGCGCGCGGCGAGTTCGTGTTTCTTCTTCCCGAGCAACTGAACAGTAGACGTTAACCACAGCGCCACCAACAGGCACGGAGGACACAACAGCGAAGCGTGTTCACGGACAACAAGCTTCTTCCTTTGGTCCACATCGGAAAAACAGCAGCTCGCTGTTTTGTGTTCATAAAGTGTATTATGACTGAAAAATATCTTTAAATATTTATTTATTTTTTTCTGAAGAAACAAGGAACCGTAGGGTGCAATTTGAAGCAAAAGGTGGCTTTTCTTCATCCAATATACATGCATTTTATAACTAATGTAATATATAGCCACATATGTGACCCTGGGAAACAAAACCAGTCATAAGGGTCTATTTTTTTTCTAAATTAAAATGTATATATCGTCTGAAAGGTTAATAAGGATGGTTTTTATAGGATAGGACAGGATTTAGTTGATACAAAGCTATTTGAAAATCTGGAATCTGAGGGTGAACAAAAAAGAAAAAAAATCAAAATTTTGTTATTTATATTTTGGCATAAAATAATAAATAATTTTGACAATGTATGTATGGCTTACTTATGATTGGTTTTGTGCTCCAGGGTCGAAAAACAGAAAGGCCTTGATGAAAATGTTTTTACCATCATGCGTCATAACACAATTTCAGAAGAAACAAGATACTGGTGGATACAATTTGAAGCAAAAGGTGACCTTATCTGATATACAGTACATTTATGCTTTTTATAACTAATGTACTTTATAACCACACATATGTTATAAATGGAAATGAACGGTGTACATTTTCAAGGTGCATTTGAATTTGTGTATTTTGTTAAATAAACTCATCAGGTCAGTATGAGCTCCATTTAAACACACACAGGAGCCTACACAAAATGGTTGGCATTGAAATATAGTGATTTAGGAAAAATGACATCAAAGTAGCCAAAGAACCGTGTTTGTGCTAGTAAATCTTAGCACGTTTAAAATAACAATTGAAAGTGAAAAATGAAGTATTTCTGGTGAAGTTTGATGTATTATACATTTCAGAGCTGCTGAAAGACAAAAGGTGAGAGACCATGGCTGATTAAGAGTCAGATTTGAGATCGAATGCTTTCTTTTGGGGAAAATGTAAATATGTTATATATAATAATGTATAATACATATGATAAAATATAACAGATGTTTAGATGTAATAAGTCATACATAATTGCGAAGTGTATGACTTTGATATAAAAGTTATTTTTTTATGTAACAATGTCTTAATTAAGAGTCATCCAAACGGTTTCAGAATGTAAACTTTTTATTATTATTAATTTCTTTTAAAACAATATTAACAATATGTTAAAGCTCGTTGTGATGGTATATGTACACAGAAGAATAAAAGGGGGAAAAACAAGCCATACATTGACTGTGCAACATCAACTCGCTGAACTGACAAACAGAAAGCTTTACGCCCCCCAAAGTAAGACACTTCAATAATTAATCTGTTACAAAATACCTCTGTTTTTTACTTTTTAAATCATACACTGTATATAAATTTATTTCAATCTATTTGACATCTTATAAAATAAACAACTATATTTTTTCTAGACATTTTCTGTGTATCTTATATTACAATATCTTCCATGTATGTTCTGCAGAGTATCAGCAGAGATGGCTGTTTATACCAGGCGTCACTTTCCGTCACTTCCCCTCACCTGGTAGAATATAAATGCATCGACAATATCACCTGTTCAGGTAACACATATAACACATACACTCACAACACACATAAAACACACGCTCATGAATCCATGAGGCCTAAAACCTCATCAGAACAGACACTTTTGGGGAGAAATTCAGGCCAGAGAGAGAAAGAGAGAGTACACAGACTTAAAGAAGGGATAAAGAATAAAGTGCAGTCTCCACAACCAGAGCATAGTTTCACAGAGAAAGAGAACGAAGATGAAAGAGTCAGTACAGTTTCCATTTACACAACCCAATCAATGAACACAAACAAATCTGCAAAACAATCAAAGCTGAAACAAGAAACATTTGAGACTAAATGTTCGAGCGTGGCTGGCAAAATATTTCATGAAAACACTGTGAATGGGCAATAAATGAAGGATGAAACGGGGGGCGATGTACACACTAAATGGCCATCACAGTGGCAACTGGCGTAAGTCATAACCTTTGGATTTATTTGTCCTATTCATTTTGAAATGAGTGTTTTACAGCTCCTCTGTCTGGTTTGTTGCTGGTCCCAGATGGTTGGAGCAGCTAATGACTACCTAGTCACCGGCTTAGACCAGCAACAATGTATTAAAACACATCTCCCTTGGTTGGGATGGATTCGTAGGCTGACTAACCTAAAATGTACAGTTAAATCTGACTCTCCTGTCTAGAGAGCATTTGTGAGACTCAAAGATAATCTCAGAGCAGCAGAAGGTGATGAATGGGAGGCACAGATGCAGAACACCCTGTACTTCGTCGTCTTTTGTAGTGCGACTCCAGGGAGGTCACTGAGATGAACCGGGGAGGTCATGTGATTCACTCTAAACATTTTGAAAATGGTTCAGGTGGGCTGGTTTGGGAGCTAAATGAGTTCTTGGGAATGGGGGATTTGATATCACAAGGTTTGTAAATGTAAAAATCTCTGGAGTGCTTCCTTTGAGTGTAGTTTGAAGCATCTGAAACTTCTCATTTGATCTAAATATGAACAAGCTAGACACTTGCTTGGAGATGTCACACCTGAGAGAGTCGGGGGGGTTCTGCGATTTCTACACGACTGAAGGAATGTCAAGGAGATTTTAGTACAAAAATACTTTCGGCTTGCATTCAAACAGCACGTTGGCTTTTACTAATAGTAAATTGCGTATACAAGAAAACCTACCTGACGAAAAACTGAAATCTCTTCGATAAGTATAAATTACACACATTCTTGTTTTTTGATTTGCATTGTGCAACATACAGAAGGGCACATGACCTCAAACTGTCTTGAACAGAATGTTCAAGGGGGGTTGGGGCGCAAATAAGTATTTAAGTCCCTCTACTACGAAGCATAAATTAGACAGAGCTTCATCCCTGTGTAATACTGAAACTAAATATTAAAGCACATCTGTCCTGCTCATATTGACATCAATCAATTTATATTTATGCATGGACAGGCAATCTGAAATCTGATGTTTCGTAACTCAGCAATGTGGAGAAACTCGAGGTACAGTACAGTGGATTGAGAAGTAAAAAGTAACAGGGATTGAGTTGAGCTGAGCAAATAGGAAAGTTTGCCCTGGTGCGAAATTGTTCTTAAATATTTGAAATATACAATGTGATCGATTCAAGTTTCTTTATGTTAGTGTTTACTTAACTACAGGAAGGGGCCAAACCTGCTCTGCACATGGTAACATGGGCCGTTTCTCTTTTAGGTCGTATTTTAGTAGCGGTTGAGGACAGAACACATGCAGCGGAGCTTACGCTCTGTCAAGGCATTACTTGATTTGTGGATTTTGTCTCATTTGTGTGTTTAGAAGTCCAGATAACTGTAACATTACAGTACCAAAAGCCCTCTACGGCTTTCTGTTATTTACGCATTGATCAAAACGCCTGCTTGACTGCTCTGTGACCCCTGTCTCCATGACTGGTCACGCACCTGCGGGCTCCTCCTACGTATCCCAGCATCCTCTGCATGCAGTCCAGGCCAGGCAGAGTCCTTGGGCCTTGTGGCGTTATCACCATCATTTGCGGTCATGGGAACTTTGAGGGACTTTGGCTTTCTCGATTTTGGTTTGGCTCGGGAGCGAGCCTTCCCCTGAGCTGAGAGAGTCCCTTCCCATCATGCCTTTCAGAGCCAAATGCTCAACGCGCTTTTCCAGCAACCTCTTGGCTTTTTCCCAGGTGGCGGGGCTACCGTGGGAGCATGTTTCTGTAGTCTGACAGGTTGCCGGACTGTGAGTGATGATGCTGTTGCTGCTGCTGTTGTTGTGGTTGTACGTATCCCACAGTGCTTTGCTGCGGAACGGTAGGGGTGTGGAATAAGGCCTGAGTGGGAGCACTGTGAATCACACCCTGAGGCTGCATCTGCAGAGAAAGAGAAATTCATATGAATCAGACAACATTCTTCAAGACAATATATGACCCTGGAGCACAAAACCAATCATAAGTCCCAGAGGTATATTTATAGCAATAGCCAACAATACATTATATGGGTCAAAATTCTGAATTAGAATCACTAGAATATTAAGCAAAGATCATGTTTCATGAAGATATTTTTTACTTTTCCATCTGTAAATATCTAATGTGTGTAAGATGATAAGTAATATGCATTGCTTAGAACTTAATTTGAACAGCTTTTCTCTATTTTCTCAATATTTTTTTTGCACCCACAAATTCCAGATTTTCAAATAGATATATTGTCCTATGGAAATCTTTGGCTTTCAGGTGAAGTATAGATCTCAAATTCCAGAAACTGACCCTTATCACTGGTTTTGTGGTCCTCAGTCACATATGATTAAGAAATGTAAATCTGAATCACAATTTTGTTCACCTGAAAGAACTGCTGAGGTTGTTGTAGTGGCAAACTGTGTGGAGCGGCTGACAGGTGAGATGTGTAGGTGGGCGTGGCCTGATGGGTGATGAAACTATTATGGGGGATCATGATTGGTGAGGTGAAGACGGGGGAAGGGACAAGCACAGCGTTACAGTTCACCTGCTGCACTGGGAAGGAAGGAGCCATCATCTGCTGGTCCAGAGGATATCTGTAACACACAAACATTATTGGTGAATTTCAAACAGTGTGCTAGCATACTAATTCTGTTACAACACAAATAGCAAACATTAGTGTGTTATTCCAAATGTAGCCTACCATTCGCTCTATAACTTTGCTTTGGTTTTTAATGGGGCTGTCATGCTCACAAACACTCACTTGGTTTGTTGAATAGTTGAGCTGCATTGGGAAGACTGGGCTCCCCCATTGCTGTCTGGTACAAGCGTCTGCATTGGTTGGTTTAGTAGCATCCTACCAATTCAAAAACACCCCGTATGACATTACAGATAAAATCTGGGAACATGTTTGTTACGATCACACATTGTGGAATATCCAATCAGAAAACTCCCTCACTCTACCAATCAAAAAACATCTGGTACCCCCAGTAGAGTTATAGATAAATCTGATTGGTTAAACTATGACCTATGAAAACAGACAAATAGTTACTTTTTTGCCTAAAATGTTATTATAAACTGCTATTCCAATCAGAGAAGCTGTATTAAATAAAGTTATGTCATTAATTACTAACCCTCATGTCTTTCCAAACCTGTAAGACCTACGTCTATCTTCTGAACACAAATTAAGATATTTTTTGGTGGAATCCATCAGCCTGCTTAGACAGCAATGCTACCAAAGGTGGTAAGGACATTGTTAAAATAGTCCATGTGACATCAGTGGTTCAACTCTAATGAGCTATAAGAATACTTTCTGCGTGCAAACAAAATTAAAATTATGACTTCATTTAACAACTTCTTGTCTTCCGTTTCAGGCAAGTAATTAATGACAGAATATTTATTTTTGGGATTACATTTTTGGGCTCCAAGCCTTTCTTTTCAATAGAAAATACTCTCAACAGCTGTTTGTACTTTAAATTTTTAATGTGTTTAATATATTATATGCCTACTTAAACTTTCCGTATTGTGACATACATCACAGAGAAACAGAATATTAAATGAGGAAAATAGAGGGTGTCGTTGTTTTTTCTAATTTGAACTGATTCGATGTAGTTAAGCAGGCTTTTCATTCAGAAATTAACACTGAAAGTTGGAGGGGCTTGGTTAAGGATGTTACGCTCATGCCCAAGCCGTCAAACTGATGTCACCAGAGAAGGCCCATTGTTTCAGAGGGGAGGAGCATTTTAAGATGTGGATGAAAGATCACGAAGGCAAACTTTTTTATTTTGTGGATTGACTTGCATGGAGGAATTGTTCACCACAAAAATAGCAATGTGAGAAAATAAAATGGTCAATTTTGATTTCACACAGATTTTAATTTAATTGAACGTTTACACAACATTCTCTAGACATTCTCGTAATAACAGACAACAATCTTTTAATGATTGTTAAAAGATGAATCGCTTTCTGAGGTTAAAGGTTTGAATTCTCAAAAGTACTGAACCAAATTTGAACACGTCTTGGTTAGGGTTGAGTATCTTTTAGGGTTTTTTCGATACCGGTGCCAAATCGGTACAAAAAAGTCTATTCATAAAGTATCTGAAAAATATTTACTCTATAAACAATACATTAAATGAAGACAAAATCATTGATGAATCAATAAACTAAGCTAATGACACAATAACTAACATATGATCCAATGCCATGTCTCAAGTCAAGTGAATAAATCATCCTATAACAGGCATCCAAGACTGACACGACTGACAAAAATAAACATGTTTGGGCAATCAGGTGAGAGAAGATCGAACGCAAGATAATAATCGCTGGCAGATGACATATAACGCGCACACGAGGGTTTGAAATGAGCTTGCGGGCTCCCGTTTCTTCGCATATAGATCTGTTTTCCTCTCGCGGAAATGATTTACTGCGCGCGCCAGCATATTAATGCCATAGATTTGCCACCATAGATATATTGGGTTTGTCGTTTAGGCAGGGAACCGAAATGAGGCACCGAATTCCGTGTTTTGATTCGGTTCGGTACATACTGGTTACTTAGGTACAGGTGCTATAATGGTACCGGGTTTCGGTACTCAACCCTAGTCTTGGTGTAAACCAGGCCTTTGCAATGTTGCTCTGCCACAGTAAGCTGTGTTTTTCTGTGAGTTAAGGGGTGTTGTTACCGTAGCTGTCCGTCCTGGCTGTAGTCGGTGTGTGTGTGTCTTTGGCAGTGTGTGTCGTGCTGGGTTCGGTGTCCGTGGTTAGGTGAGAACATCATTGGGTTGCTATAGAAGGGTGTGGTGAGACTGGTGTTTGTCTGCATCGTAACACTGACGGCCTGCATGTGTCCAGTCTGAACCAGTCTCTGCTGGCCCTAAACACACATAAACAAGACATCCATAACTGAACGAGTCTGCGAGTGAGTAATATTCATGTGTGTGTGCTGTGCGTAATGTGTACCTGAGCAGATGAGCTACTGGGCTGTTCTCGGAGTAGTGTGTGCGATGAATGCGAGACACAGTGTTGAGGTTTGGGCTGAGTGCTGTGTTGGGACGGCCTGCCTGGACCCTGCTGCTGCAGACTAGAACCGGCAAATTCTCCCTGTATCGGCTGCTGGAGTAACATCTGCAAAGACAGAGATCCAAACCGTTTTGGCTCAGACAAATAAAGTCAAGACTCCAAAGCGAACTTCCTCTGTGAATACAGTAGCTTTATTCCACAGGGAAGAAATAAACAGCTTTGTCACAGGAATAAATACTATAAACAGCCTGTCTATTTTTTCTATTTCTATATCTTTATATTTTTTTCCCATGTTTGAAGTGCTCTGTGTGTCCAAATTTGCACAAATACAGACAACAATGCTTGTATGTTTAGAATTATGTGCCCGTACCTGTAAATTAGCAAGTTGTAGTTTCTCTTTAATGTCGTGCAGCTCTTGTTGTTGTGTTTTGATGTCGGCCTGTAGGATGCGTGTCCGCTCTTCTAGCTGCTCTTTTAGCTGATGCATGACGCCTAACTGAGGCTGCTGGAATCCATACAGAGACTGTGTCTGCAACACACATGCACACGCAACACTGAGAACACAACGCTTTTCTACCTTTTGGGAACTGTAAAAGTCTTTCAAATCTGGCCATTCTTTACACTGAGCCAAATAAAGACATGACTGACTACACGGTTACATAACCTGTTGAAAAGCCGTTTTAGAAAACAATGTGGAGAGTTACGAATGCCACTGTGAGCTGAAATAGCAGAAGTTACAAATACTATTTATATCAAGTGCATTCACAGATATTTCTTTTTATTTTAGATGGACTAAGTGGCTGCATTTTGTATGCACTGCAGCCATCGTATTAGCAGTCCGTGGTTTAAGTCCAGCAGGATTTGGGACCAGTGCAAAACCTTTTTCATTCCTGCAGCAGTCACCCAGTCTTTCCATTCTACGATTACAACAAACACTAAACTGAAGCTTTACTTACACAAGGAGAGAAAGAAAAACAAAGAAAAAAGGGGAAATAAAGAGAGCGGCTGTAGAAGACTGACCATAGTGGAATGCTGACTGCAGGAGGGGGAGAGTGACGTGGGCTCAGAGGAGCTCTGCCTCTGAATCAGGCTCTAAAACAGAGAGACGATACACAAACACATGGACACAAAGGGTGAAAATTCACTTTTCACCCTACAATGATAAAACCCATTTTTTAAATGCCCCCAAAAACCTACAAATTCTCAATAATCAAAGCCATTTTGAATTTCAGAGCAGTATGATGTCTTACTGGCTAAGCCCCACCCAGAAGTTCTATATTAGTATTTCCTTCATTAGTACACTGATTGTGAAAAACTGATTGCACAAATTGTGAAAAACATGCATCCAGCGTCCCCCTTTTTTAAGGAAATTGTCGTCTTATTCAACTTTAAATTGAGTTAACGTAAGACTTTTACTTTGTTACTAATGGTCTCTGTGTCACATAAATGCTCATTCTATGCATCAAAAAATCCTGAGGAAAAATCCATCAGTTTCCACCAAGATCTTAAGAACGTACTAATAGGTTATCAGCATATTAGAATGATTTCTCAAGGATCAAGTGAGACTGATGAAGGATAAAGATGATGACGATGTGCGAGTTTGCACCTTTGATCCACTATGTGGCATTCTGCTGGAACTCTTCTCAGGACCAATGGAAGCAGATTGCCGTGACGACGTGCATGCTTCCGTGTACCTCACCGAAGAGTTCGCTATGGACACAGACACACACAGGCTTTAACATGATCACCTGATGCATCTGAAGTGCTTCCTCATGACTGCAGAGTGTTAGCCGAGGTATGTGTTTGTACTTACACGCCGAGTCAGACAGCGCTGTGTGTGAGGATTTCCTAGAACTCTGTGATGACACTGATCGAGCACTGCTGATTCTTTCCCATGTATTTTCCAAAGGAGGACACATGTCCAAAAACACCTCCTGCCCCTGCACACAAAGGGATGGTTCACCCCAAAATTTACATTTGCAATATAGAGAGGAGTTTGTTTCTCAATTGGAACAGATTTGGAGAAATTTAGCATTGCATCACTTGCTCACTAATGGATCCTCTGCAGTGAATAGCTTAAAAAAAACAAAACAAAACAAAACTCCACACCACTCCAGTCCATCAACTAATGCATTTTAAAGTCAAATGTTGCATTTTTGTGAGAAAGAAATGACTCATTAAGGCTTTTTAATTTTCAACCGTCACCAAAATCCATTATTGAAAATCCATAATAATGCTTCCTCCAGAGAAAAGTTCATCCCCTGTTGTCTTCTTACATAAAAACACAGCAATATATTTGTTTAGAACTGTTTTTGCTTGTAAATGGTGCTTTATCTGCACAGATTTCTCTTGATTCAGACTAAGAGTAAGAGTAATATTATGGATAGAGCACTGGTATTTTAGCAAGTAGCAATGGTTTGAAGATAAAAATGTCTTGATAGATTTGTTTGTTAAAAATATTTTTAGTTGTCAGGTGAGTCATGTGGATTATTCTGATGTTTTTATCAGCTGCTTGGACTCTCATTCTGACGGCACCCATTCACTGCAGGGGATTCATTACTGAGCAAGTGAAGGAATGCTAAATGTCTCCAAATCGGTTTCAAAGAAGAATCAAACTCAGTCTAAATATTCCTTTAACAAGAAAAGCTATTTATTAAACAAACAGGAATAAAGCACTGTGTGTGTTTCCTGGGCAGGTGTAGAACCTTAATTGAGGATGTTGCCATATCAGATGAGCTTTCCTCCAATCCAATCTCTCTCCTGCGTTCTGCTCGGACTTCAGCATAGCTTTAGATAGACATAAAAGCATTTGATTTTACTTCTCATTCATTTAACTCATATTTTCATTGTGACAAGCTGTGGATTGATCCTGTAACATTGAATTTCTGAGAATATGGTCAGTTTTGAAGGCCAAACTATGATTTGTAATTACACATTCTAACCACTAGATGGAAATATAAGTTAAGCAAAAGACACTGTAAAACGCTCAATTAAATTTTGCTGACTAGCTCAAACATATTGAAGTTTTGAAGTAGTTATGAACAGGCATTTGCACACAGATATCTGTAAGTTACAAATATTATTAATCCTAAAATATTTTAAAGCTTGAATGTGTTTGTGAGCATTTTTAAAGGCGTTTTTGTTTATATGCATATAAATGAGAGTGTGTGGCATGCACATACTTTCCATACACATGTCTAAATGATGCTTGTGTGCGTTTTACCTGACCACACTGTGTGTGCAGACGATAAACTCTGGTTTGGAGTTCCACTGGTGGTATGTGATGTAATAGTGTGTTTGTAGCCAGATCCACTGCTGCCCTTTAGTCAGAAACCGATAGTAACAGGATTTTCCTTTCCCACACTGCATCACTGCAATACACACATGCACACACACACACCAACGCACAAGATCAGTAGTCTCTAAAAATGAGTTGAAAGCTTCTTACAGGGTCTTTCATCTTTCCTGGTAGGGGCATTTTCAGCTCCTCTGTGATTCACACAAGCAGAACAAAATTTCCAAGACAGTATACTGACCTAGTTTTTAAAGAGAGAGAGAAGGAGCGAGAGAGATAACACTCACATTGTTTGTGACACTGAGCAATCAGCTCCAGGTCGTCCACATGGTAATAATCGTAACCCGAGGTCCCTAAAACCTCAAACGGCAGGTACCCAATGATAGGAGAGGCCCTGTGAACACACACACATTTAGTGCATTACAGTGTAATACGCTTCTACTGAGCTGCTACTAGCGCATACACAATTCCGAGCACTGACCCGTTTTACAAAACAAGAACTCTTGTACTTTAACACCCTTTAAACTGGCAGTGCACTAAAGGAATGAATCATGGGGGTTCAGATGAACCTGCAGACACTCGTCACCATGGGAACCACTGAAATAAGCAAGATGGGTATCCATAGCGATGTATGTGTCTTTACGTGTAAACAAAGAGGCATGAAAAATTCACCAAGGCTACAATTATTTAATCAGAAAATACACAGTAATACTGTGAAATATTATTTTTATTTAAAATAACAGTTTCCTATTTTAATATATTTTAAACAAATTAAATGTATTCTTGTCGAGGCATGTCCTTCTTGCTGTATAAAATGCGTAAAAACCCCCCCAAAAACTCTTGCTGACCCCAAGCTTTAGAACGGTTATTCAGATATATTTTTATAGTTATTATATATAACATAAAAGTTTAAAAATGCACATACACATAAACATGTATATGTATATATAAATCTATAAACACCAGGGGCATGCAGTGCCTCCTAAAAATATTTTGAACGAGAGAAAAACAAAACTGGTACCAAAATAACACACCACTATTACAAAATACAACATTAAAAAGTGTATAAATTGCTTGTTTTTCCTAAAGAAACACTATCCGATAGCAACACCAGCAGGTTACAGTGGGAGTTCTCTCTCGCCTCTCCACTAAGCCCGTTGAGTCTTAAGAAGCAAGTTTAGAGGGGGGGTTGGACAGAGAATGAATGGGGGCAAGTGACGTGATGCCTCCGTGATGTGATTGGATTGCTTCTTGTGTTTGTGCACTTTCAATGTTTGTAATGGCGTTAATCGGAAACTTAATTTAAAAAGGAAACAATTCACACTTTAGATATAATAATTTTGTTGATCTGTGGGAGTTTTTAAGCGAGTAATCAGCTTGGTGAAATTTAATTAGTCTGGGACCAATATTTTCCGAGCTCTGATGCTATAAAAAAATAATAATAATTAAAATGTTAACTATTAAAAAGAATAGCTGAACATAAGTTCATAAATGCATCATATTAATTAAACTGTCACTGCCTTGAGTTATTATTTTGAAATAAATGTAAACGATTAAAAACACTAAACATTTGATTAATGCTTGGCATTAATAAAAAGAATATCGATTACATTGTTAATGTAAAAATATAAAGTTGTTTTTTTTCTTATACTGAGATGAAACGTTTTCATTTTTTTTTTTTAATCAAGGAAACGTGACTGGGGCATGAATTTACATTTGATAATAAAAATTAATACTTTTTAAAAACAATTTGTGCATTTTATAAGCTGATTTCCCAATGTTAACATGGTGTTTCAAAACGCCTTTCTCAACTGGCTTGACACAGCAACACTTGGTTAACCGATAGCATGATTTTGGGTACGGGATTATGTGTATGACAGAGCATGAATAACCCAGGGAGTATCTGGGAAACCTGTTTGAAAACCAATATTTTTAGAGAGCCATGTACAAACGACACACTTTCCCTTTAAAAGGGAGAGTTTGACAAGACAGCCCGAATGTCCAATTATAGCGCTGTAGGGAACAGGAACATCCAGTACTCGCGCACACACAAGATTATGTAACTCTCTGGGGGTCACAGACGCCTCCTGAGCAAATAATCTCTATGCTAAAATTTATGAATGGCCACAGTGGAATAAAAACATCATATTAAAATACGAGTGTGAGAACTGATTCAAGCACACGCACATCGGATGACATCGCTGGCCCTTGTAGCCTGTGCGTGGGACAGTGGAAAGTCTGAATTAGCAGATGTAAGTGGGTCAGTAACTGATGAATGAATCAAATAAATGACATAATCAGAAGGAGTCATGATTCAAATGAATCTAAATGAGTGTTGCATAAAAGACCATGCAGAGTCACAACATCAGAGGAGTCATTTGCATAATGAAGCAGCATTTGACTCACCTATGATCTAAGAAGAGAAATTTCCATTCCAGGCTGTGTCTTGATGTGAATTCATCACACACATCCTCCACGTTGCACAGATCCTTTAACACACACACACACACACACATACACAATTAGTCCTTCCTTTGACACAAGGATGAATGCAAGCAGTATTGATTTTGTGCATTTGTGTTTAAATGCATGTGGATTAGTGTGTTTGTGTATGTGGGGGTGGTTCCTCTGTTACCTTTAAGAACTGAGGGGTCACGAGTCTCACTGTGGCTATGAGACAGATCTGCTCCTCAAGTGAGGACTGCAGCGTGCGCGGAAACGCCAGCTCATAACCGTTACATGAGGACAGAGGCACTGTGACACACAGAACGACCAGATATTAGAGGTCAAGTATTTTTAGCCCAAGGTACATTTTACATGTATTCCACTATCTTCTAGTAGAAAGAATTGAAAATGTATTTTGTCTTTGTCTTTTTATACTTATTTAGTTGCTCTTTTGATTTATTATTATTTTCAAACTATAATGGTGTTACATTCCCGCTAGTAGTAGTTGTATTGAGATTCCGTAGTTTTGTGCTTACTTTGTAGAGTTTCTAGGATAGTTTACTTTTAATATGGACCATAGAAATACTGGCGTACTTTGTGTAGTTAGGGGGTGTGACAAAAAATACTGTTTTGAGCATAATCCACGCACGAGAGCTGATTGTGGATGTGAGCCATGCTATGATTTACACGCCCCTCCGAAGGGTGAAGCAGCACAGTTTGACAGTGGTGTGTATGTGTATATGAAATACTGTGTATATGAAACCAATAGAATTCACTACTGCTTTTATCGAAATATAGAATGTTGTTGTAATTTTTTGGTACATTGCGTATTTGTTTGAAATGATTCAGTGTGACCATTAAATATATTGCTTACACAAAGAGTTTTAAGATCTTACATTACTCCTTTCAACTTGCACATACACACAAACACAATTCAGATGTCAAGATGAAGATTAAATAATCTTAAAATTAAATAATAATAATAATAATTAAGATTTTCCACCCATAATACAATTTAGCAGTGTAAGGTAAATTAGTGTAAGTTTGTCAGTTTTTTCAAAACTCATGGTACAAACATTCGGAATAGTGCTGCACGATTAATCATATCACATTCACGATGTCAGCCTATGCGATTACAGAAAAAATTGCAAATTGCAATTTTGACCTTAATAATCGCAATGTGACATTTTTCCCAAATCGTGCAGCCCTAACGTTCACTTTAAAACTATAAACAAGTGCTTTCACGGATGAAAGGACCATTTACCTAATCCTCAATGCAATCACATATAGTAATGCAAGTATGATGTATGTAATGTAGTGTTATAAAGGACCCAAGCCGAATAAACATTTGCTCCACTTTGATTGGGATTCACATCTGCTTTTAAAAATATGAATTCAGTTTCATGTACCAGTACTTGGCTGATTTTCCCGCTGTGCAGGTACTGATATGGCTCGGTGCTTTTATAATTCCACAACGAAGATCCGTCAACTCCGAGCAACAAAACGGAATCATTAAAAATGTCCTTATAAGTTATTGCATGCCACTTCTTCATTTCATCTTCCCAATGTGTTATGCACCGCGGACGTGGTAAATATTTACAGTGTTTAATAGTTGTCTGTGTGTGCTCCCACGACATCGCTCTACACGCGCTCCTTATCTACCGGCTCCTGAATCGGAAGTCTAACACATTATAAGGAAATGAGTCATCGTTTTTACTTCCGCATTGCAAAATAAGGTGGATACATAGCATGAAATAAATGTATTTCAAATACATTGTAGTACATTTATTTTTCATTAGGGAATTTAAGTATATTTATTTGTACTAAGCTAATAAGAAAGTAAATCAAAAGAAAAGTTACTACATTTAACATTTATTACCAGTAAGTGTTTACAAAGGACTAGTATAGTTCTGGCCATGGCTTGAATGTTTCCCATCTATTTCAATTTCAAGATTCTTATTTTCACATTCCCTATTAGTGAAGAAGTAACCTAACAGTGACATTCTACATGCAAATGAGGAAACGGACCAATAATTCCAACAAAGGCAAATGCCTCCTCCTCATTAATTCTCTTTCTCAACCAAATGCACAAAGAAAAACAAATGCATGTTCCTTACAAATGCTTGTTATCACAGCTAAAGTAAAAAAAAAAAAAAAAAAACTACCTATGCATCAAATATTAGTGTCACTGTGTTGCTTATTGGCAGGGAGTACTAAAAGTGACAAATAAAAACCCACCGTTATTATGAAACTTGAAATCTCCAACAAATTTGACATATTCGTACGTGGGCGGTTCTTTCAGGTCAATGTTCCCCCTTGCTAAATGACAGCAGAACTCGACGTGTGTCTCATCTAAAAAAAAGAAAGAAAAGAAAAAGAGTGCACAGGGAATGGAAAAAGAGACTGTTAGCAGTTTGTCAGACGAATACACAAGGTTGAGGCTAATGTTCTATTACGGCTGTGACCCCAGTGTGACTTGATTATCCTAAAATAGAGTACAATGACCTGACTGGCCATTCAACAGTCTCCGTGTGTGTGTGTGTGTGTGTGTGTGTGTGTGTGTGTATTTGGGCACAAAGCGAGTGTGACCAGTGAAACAGAGGTGGTTCTGGTGATTAAATAAAATTAATAAGTCAACATTGACCGTTTTTATCCTACCAGTATCACTCAGTATTGGGGAGTGTGTGTGTGTGTGTGCATTTTAGGGATTGAGGTCAGGGTAAGAGATGTATGTGGGATTATCAGAGTGTTGTAACAGATAATCTGTGTTACATTGCACACACTGAGCCTCTATAATTAGGCATGAGTGTAATCATAGAGCACCCTACAGCCAGCCAATAAGACGCACACATTCACAGCACACTGCACACATCTGTGTGTGATGATCCATGCATGCATACTGTATATATATACTCACTGCTGTTGAGTAGGTCCACAGTAGAAGGCTCTGTCAGGAGCATGTGTGATGACAGAAGTTTATACACCTCTCCATGTTCTCGTTCTGGCAGGAAGTTCAAAATGTTCTGGTCCACCATATCTGACTGAGACACAGCAGTATCCATGACAACGTCACTCCTTACTCTTGTTAGTGCTACACAATGCACTACATTTCCCACAATACTAAGCACTTAGATTTCTTGTGAAATTTAGTTTAGTACCTAACACTTTTCAAAAATGTTTTTTAAATCTGTAAGTTTGCTGCAATGTCGTTTGAAAACCTGAAAGTGCAGCTGTGTGTGCAACTATCTTGCTTGCATGGGTTGTGCATCACCATGTATCCAGCACGGATTAATCTAATGTTTTACGGTGACTGCGTAGCAGTGTGAATATTTACTGTACTTTACAATTACAGATTTTAGCCTACGTCTTGGAATATATGATAAGAATTTTTACTGTACATTGTCATCTGAACAAATAAAGCTTGTAATACACTGCACGGTTTTCCCCAAGATTTTACAGTCACAACAAGTTGACGCTAGTTGAGAATCAGAGTCAGTCTACAGATTAAACCCGACAGATTCCACTGAAAATCGGGTAGTGCATGATGGTCACAGACTACATTTTTTAACTTTAGACTTTGATTCCATCCTGAGGTTATCAAACATGTTTGATATTTTCAGCCGATTTTGTGAATTGGGCTAAAGTAAGGTGATAATTTTGAACACTGGCTGGTTATGTACTTGCTCAAGTCCCATTTTTGGGTTTCTCAAAAGCCGACAATGTCATAGTTTGGTAACTTCTGAGGTTAACCTGGAGGCTACATCAGACATGCTAAATTGTAGCAGCCATCGGAAATAAATAAGCTAAAATTATTAAAACTCATTCAATCTCAATCACTAAACAATTAAATGAGCGCATATAGAATTCTAAAACTGCCTTGTGGATAGAAAAAGCTTTCTGGTGTTATATGAGCTAGTAGTTCCATCCAATCCAACCCACCATCTCAAGAAAATCTTAAGAGTATTAGCACAATCGGAGTACATCCATAATGGCTACATGGACTTCAGTGCCACCTGAGTTCAGCTTGTTCTGTTCCTCAATAGCAAGGGTCTGCTAATCTCTCCTCTCTGCTTAATAAGGCCAAAGGTCAAAGTGGGTTTGACGGTTATGAAAGTATCTATCTGTATCATCGACCCCGCATTTGTAACTCACACACAGCAGGAACCGAAATAAAGGGAGTCTGGAAGCAAATCTCATTAAACTGGCAGCATGTGATCACACCATGAATGGATTTTGACGCATTTGCAGCATGAAGAAGAGAGAAACACTGATTCAGGTTTATGAAATAGGCTTTTTTTCTGTAATAAGTGAAACCACTTAACTCCCAATAACCTTCCACTTCAGTTGGGGGTCTATTTTTCTTACAATTTCAGAAAAATGTTCCATGAATATTTCATGCACTTGACATTTCATGATTTTAGATACTGTAAAAAAAATACAAGGCCTAAAAACTTTGAAGCATTTCCTAAGAACGGTTGTCAACAGCCTACAGAAAACCTGCTGTGTGTGGGCTGCTTTATCTATGTTTAGAAAAACATGACAATTATATTACCAATAAACATGAGTTTATTAGCCTAGTCATGGCATTCTCTCAAAGGTAATGAGATTTGATGAAATGTAAAGCACCACATAAAGTTCTCTTGGAAGGATTGGTGTTTATTGCATTGGAATCACATCCCTCACTTACCGGCAGATGACCAATGAGGGACGAGACGCTGTCAGATACATATATGATGTTCCCATCTGTGGTAAGAGCTATTAGGAAACCATCCAATGCCTGTCATAACACAAAAAATGCTGTTATGAATCTATATACTGATGACAATGTTCCTTTTGTTATTAAATAAATGGTGTATCTAACAAAAGAAAACTCTGTCAGTACTGAATCACAAGAAACACATGAAGGATTCTCAACCTTGCTGCTTTTACATGCCTTATTCACTGGACTTGGAAAATCTAAGACTGGGAAGTGAGAAGAGCCAGAGGTTGTTTTGGAAAGGAAGTGTTTGAGTGTGAATGTTTCCTTAATGTTGGAAACTCTGGGGATAATTCAAAAAAGCCCCATAAAAACCTCAACTTCCGGTTTTAAGGCTACAGGAATGCTGTGCGCAGGTCAGCCTTGACTCACTTCGTTAACATCCTGTATTTCTGCGACATGACTGAAGTTGAACTTACATGGGTTTCCTTTATTTGTAATGCGTTTCTTTTTAAGTAGGCTCCACCGTTATGCCTGAAGCAGCGCTATAAGGCATCTCATAGCCTTGCAAATACATGATGTGCTGACAGCAAGGCACTTAAGAAATACAGCTGAAGTGTGGAGTATTCCCATAAGGCAACTGAGAAACTGAAGGCTGATGGAGCAGATATGACTGTTACAAGATTCCTTTACCTCCAGCATTAACTGGGTGAATTCCTCGTTGCTGAGGAAAGAAGGCTTCCAGTCCTGCCGGACTTCACAGGATTCTGTTTGCGCCGTGATCTCTGGAAAACATCAAACAGTGGGAAAATGTAGTGAGAACCTGATTTTGGAATTCTGAGAAAGGATTTGTGTGGAGTAATTGGTTTGGATGCGATGGGCAAAACACGAAAAGCAATTTCAATCAAACAGTAAGTTGGAAACGGTAGTGGGACTGTTTATAGGAGCAGTGAAGTCTGCTGCCAGTAAATATTCTGCCGATGGCTTGACAGCTGTGCCCTGGATTCAGACAGGAAATGGAACTGGGCCCATCACAAAGCAGCTCCTGGCATACAAAGGTGTTAGCAGTGATACTCTCAGGAGCTTGAAGAGGTTTGCTACTCCCACCAAATGCAAAAATAAATGATTCAGTTCTAACGAGTCCAAAATGTGTGTAAACCCTGGCATTAGAGGGTAAATAAAATGCAGTCAAGGTTTAAATCAATTGTGGCTCTGATAATACAAACTGATTGTAATCCAATCAAATCAAACCGTCTACCAAACAACACATCTGCAACTTGCTTGTCTTCTAATGAGGTTTACCGCTCTGGAAAATCAGGTTTATCTATAGGGTTATGATATGAGGAACTATGAGGAACAAAATCATGATTCATCATTCTGTTTTTTGAAAACCATTTGTGCTTTTGAATTATATATATATCCAAAAAGAAACAAAAATCTAAAAAAAAAAAAACAATAAAAAAAATAACATTAGCACAAAAATCAATCCAACAAGAGTGAAACTTGGGTGGTTGGGAAGTGCACCAACATAATAAAACAATAAAACTATATTTTTCCATCTGGTTTTATTTATTCTACCTCACCTTTCTGTTTCTGCAGGAAGTCAATGGTCCTTTGTAGGATGGTGGATTTGTCCATCTTCCGAGGATGACCTTGACCCTGCAGCATTGTACACAGCTCTTTAATGAGAACATTGAACTGGTCTCTTCTCTTCTTCTCGGATTTATTACGGGACGCCCTGCAGAGAAATTTTAAGAGATGGACAAAAAGCATGCATTGAAAATTAATTTACATAAGTTGATACACACAAATACATAAAATGGATTCAAACAGTTTAAGTAAACAGATTTAAGGATTTTTCTGCTTTCAGGGTTTGTGCGTGATTTCTAATGAGAATATCCCAGACAACTGTAATGAAATACAAACATGTCTACTACACACTCTTATGCTATTTCAATTCAATTACAATTAAGGATAATGATTCTAGGCTTCCAGCTAATGGTTTATATGAAGTCTCCAAATGAAAGATTACTGTAGTCTAGGGTGTAAACACTCTTATTTTTAACATTCCTGACACTTGGGAAACATTACCTAATGAGTACAATTGCAAACATCTGTGCTGCTGTAACAGTCCTTTTGTGATACACAACATCATGCAAACTGACAAAAATGTTGTTTTTTTATTTTTATTTTTAGAATTACTCATGTTACAAAAAAAAAAAATCCCCTAATTTTAATAATAATAATAATAAAATGTCATGACCATTAGCATTTGTAGCTGTACGGAGTGTAAAAACAAAAAAGCACCATAATTAATCAATTAAAATACATATACTGTATAGATTTTTTCCCCGTCAAAAATCCTTTCAACCCTTTCCATTATCTCCAATTTTCATTACTTTTTTTCTCTCTCTCTCTCTTAGCCCTAGACACTCTTCCTCAAGGAAAATCTATTGTGTTGAATGAAAGTGTGAAGAGCTTTTTGAAATGTGATTTCTTAATCACCACTGGACACAATTAAAGTTCACAGGTTTACGGTCTCATGTGGCATTTTATTATTCAACATATTGAAGAGCTAAACACACAGACCTTTTTGCTCTGTCTTTCTCATCTTCATCCATTAAATCGTCCACACAGCTGCCTGTGCTGAGAGGAAATCACAGGAAAAGGTGTTGTATTTAAAACTGATTTCTGGCACAATTAAAATCCCACAAAATACACATAAAATGGCAAATGAACTATGAACGTGCAAAAAGAACAAGCGTGTTGTGACGTTAGTTTAGACTCACTCCCATTCCCTCCGGGTGGACGGACAAAGGCCTCCAAACTCCAAAAGGTTGTCCATGCTCACTCCTTCTCCCATTCAGGCCGTCTGGAAAGGCTAGAGTGTCCCATTCGTGTCTTCTACACTCGAAACACCCACAGAAATTCTAACGGGCACCACACACCAACCACCTAATGCTTGTGGTTAGCCACCACTCACAAATCTCTGAAGGCTGGCCAACTGTATTGACTGACAGCCAATAGATATTGTATGTTCTTACGGCTAGCCAGTCCTTAAGTGCCTAAAACTCAGGATATTATTTATCTTGACTCTTGACATCTAGGCAAAACTGCTAATGTACACTTCCAAAACGGTTTTCTCTCTCCATGAGATTAGAAACAGAAGAACCTGTTGAGGAAAACAAAAAGGGTGTTTTAGTTGTCTGTGTTTTTTTGGGGGTTTTTGCTGCATTTATGAGTGTTTTAGTCTATGAATCACTCATTCGGTTACTGAAAGTACCTGACAATGTTAAGTAGAACTGTGATCTCAACTTAAAGATTTTTTTCTAGACTACAGCCTCCTGTAAGTATACATCATTTTACAAATAATATTTTATTTTACATCCTCTCTCTCTTTTCAAACTTCACACTTTGGCTAACTAATAAACCAGGGGAACTGGATACACATGGCTGGAAAGCTGGTTTATGCATCTTTCATGTCTGGTACAAATCACAGTTTTATTTAATCATGATAAACAATGTTGAAAGTAGCATACAAGCAGAACATCTGTTGTTGCCTTTTCATGAGGTGGTAAACGGTTTTGTAAATAAATCAACAAAAAGTTTCAAACTAGCGATTTTTTTCTAATAAAACTGTATTTTCAAGGCAGGAAAAATGGAAAAAGACCACTGACATTAATTAAATATTCTCTTTCTCTCCCTCTCTGTCAAATGAATAAAACATTGGCACTTCTCCAGATACATTACACTTCACCAGAGCCAGCAGAGATACCACATGCTGCGTGCTTCGTAATCAAGAATCAGCCAAAAAACCTACACAGTTGAAAGCTCAAGAGGAGTGATGTTTAAAAAAATGATTCTTTTCTTTTAAAAAGTAGGATTATGGATAATTACAACTGAATTACAACTGCTTTAAACATTATTCCTGACAGCTAAAATATTTTCTTTAAAACTATTTTTAACCCTTATGTACTGTTGGAGGATGTTTTTTAATTTGGCTACACCTTTCTCTGTGTTTCAGCAAGTGAAATGATTTTTGAGGACAAATCTTATTTTGACACACATTTTTTTGTTGCTGCATAAATCTGTTAATCAACATCATTCCTGATCAAAACTACTAAATGTATTAAAAAATCCAGGATTTTGACTTTAATTGCCAAGTCATAAGTGATGTCAGTGATTTGGGGAAAAATAAAACATACAAAATAAATGATTTTCAATATAAAAGGAAATTGTGGACTGGATATTTTATTACCTTTTAGTTTTGGACATGTGAAAGTTTAGTAACAACATTGGCTTTGCCAGTCATTTTTTTCTCCCTCAATTACTGTTCGTGGCTGTTTTTAAGCAATTGATTTCCATTATAACCAATTTTTTTTATTTGCTAAGCCATGACACCATATAATCATGCATTCTTGATTGTTGGTGGTTTTCCCTGTTGGAAAGAGGTAAAATTTGCCATTTTTACACTTTTTTACCAGGTGGCACCATTAACCCTTTAGAAAGCCCTGTGCAAACAAAAGCTTGGTTTCTGGCTTTTTATATGGAGTTATATAACAGCAAATTGTGTGTGAGTGAGAGTGAGACCTTTGCACACTAGATGCATCTGAGAAAATCAAAATAAGCGCCGCATCTCTCAGAACTACATGGAGTAAACAAACACATACTTATGTTTGTTTATTTATGCACCTTATGCCTTTTGATGGTGAGAAGTACAGACTAAACAAAAAACAAGATGGCTTTAAACACTTGCATGCCATCCTGCTTGTCATTTGATGGTGAGAAGAGCAGCAAGCAACATAGGAAAGGGCTTGACTTGCACCAAAGTTTTAGAAATGATTATGCAGCCTGACCCCTCCAGCGCGCTGCAGGGTGTATTGTCTTCTCCCTCTGGCACCACAGACTCAGGAGAATCAGATCCTGATTTTGTTGTGGCACCTTCATCATCCTCTCCTACTTCCACTGAAGGAGAGGAGGATTCAGAGGATCCTGGATCTGGGTGGATTGGAAGAAACGGTTAAGTGTGGTTTTCCACCAACATCAGCCTGCCAGAGGCGTGACTCCAGGGCCAACACATTATGCCATCGCAAGGGTCCAGAACATGGATTCTGTGTTCAATCTGTTTTTTTTTTTACAGAGGAGATGATTGACCTCATTGTCAGCATGACCAACCTCCATGGGCGCTGCACAAGGAGAATCGTTTCATCGTTTAGTTCTCCATCCATCCTCAATTCTTACACCATTGTTCAGTTTATTTGAAGCTGTTGTTGCATTTTCGTTCATAATAAATCATGTTCATACATTTTTTTACAGAAAAAAATGGAAAAGTGCATCACTGAAAGATGTCTAAACTGGCTTTACCATCAAGAAAAGACAAGCATTTCACACATAGGCTGTCCATACTTCTCAACATCAAAAGACAGCAGGTGCATAAAAACACTTACTATGTTTTTAGTTGTAAGAACTGAGGTGCATATTTAGATTTTCTCAGACACATCAAGATTAGTGTGCAAAGGTCATGTGTGCACGTTATGCTCCATATAAAAAGCCAGAAACTAAGCTTTTTTTTAGCTTTTAGCTTTTTCTAAAGGGTTAATGGTGCTGATGATCAACAGTAAAAACTACACATTTTACCTCTTCCCAACAGGGAAAACCACCAACAATCAAAAATGCATGATTACATGGTGTCATGGCCTTGCAAATCAACTAGACAATTAAAGTGTCAAAATCCTGGAATTTTTTTAAACATTTAGTAGTTTTGATCAGGACTGAGATTGATTAACAGATTTATGCAAAACATTTTGAAAAAAATATTTATCTGATACATTTTTACAGCAGTTTAATTTAGTGGATGTTTTCATCCCGAACATAACGAAACAGTTGTAAACTTGAACAATGCACAGGGGCTAAATATTAAAGCAAATGTGAAATATGATCTTACTTAAGACAGAGTGAATATATGAGGTTTATAAATGGTATAAAACATAAACATCTTAAACCAATAGACTGCAGGTACATTTGTTTTTCTAGGTTACAATCCCCCTTGATCCGATCTACTGTACTTTACTTTTGCAGTGAAAATCAGCATGTTATATGGAATGTGTTTGATAAAGTCATGCATTTTAATCATTTTTTAACACAAGAGTCTGTTAATGCGCTACAAAACCTGTTCATCGTCTAGAGCCGACAACTCATTCAATAACTGCCTGCAATGGTTTCTCACGCCATCCTTTTCAATGATGAAGATTCTGGGTGTATCAGAGCTGCTTTAGCTCAAGTCTAATTATAAACAAATCAGCTGTCCATCTCCACCTTAGTCCACTCAATAATACCTCTGCTTTGGTTCCAACTGAGGTGCTGCTTACTCACTTTTTGCATTAAACGTTTAATGCAATATCCGATGACAAAGAAATGAAAATGCACAAAACCTATTGTGTTGACACCTTAGCTTAAGCATTAATGCAACACTGGCACAACCCTCAGGAAATGCTGCTTCGGCAAGGAGTGCCATGACCTAGAAACATCTTTTACGCCAAGCTCTTTTCATAATTCAACAAAACAGACAAGAATAAAGAAGAAGACGTTGGATTGAGACAGGTGAGTATGTAAAGAGTGTACGAGAGAGTGAAAGGAGAGTGTGTTGTATGCACACAAACACACAAATAATCAAGAATAGGATAAACCTCTTCAAACTGCACCCACAAAAAAATCTATTTCTCTATTAGTAGTTTTATCATACATCATGTGAATCATATTTTCCTGGAAAATATATAAGCGTGTTCAAAACAACATGTTACTGTAGTTTCAAATATATATCTTGAATTAAACCGTTTTCTGCCCATCTTGGCAAGTATTTTTGGCTTCTTGTTTGGACATTTGCCAGTAACATAAGTCAATTTGGTTAGAAGCACCACCTACACCAAGAATATTAATGAAGAAATACAAGCTTCTGCTTAAACGGCACTAAACAAGTGAATGTGGGATTTACTATGTTTTCAAAGCAGTCGGTGGGATGACTAAATAACTAGTTGACTACATTAGCACTGGAGGAGGCTGGTTTAAGGTCACTTGACCCAGAGTCAGAGGCTTTCATTCAGAGGCAAAGGATGTGAAAACATCTTCACCAAAACTTTCCTTGTAAGTTTTTTTATAACAACAGTGGTACATTTATATATATATATATATATATATATATATAGTTCATGAATGGACATGACTGGGAAACATGAATTGTACTCTGTCACAGAGCTTAAACTATCAGCACATATCAACTGGGGTTTATGAAGTAATTCCAGAAATCTGTCAGTTTTTCCTTATCAGCTGAGAAGAGGTACGCCAGGTTTGTGAGATAATGACTGACCTATATTTACATTCAAACACACCTTTTTAAAATATGCTTTGCACTGTATTACACTGACAGATCTGAGAATTCAGCTATGCGAGGTAATACGATTGACCTTTTTTTTGGGTCCAGAAATAAAAGTATAATATATATACATATTTATATAAGATTGTAATAAAAAGTTTCTAAACCAAAAACTGGGCTGACAATTCCAATGTTACTAAAAGAAAAGTGCTTACTATATCACCCACAATTTACGTAAATGTTGTTACTTCTTCAGAGCACAGAGAGAGCAGAGGGAGAGAATCGTTATGATTTTTACCATACATGAGCTGGTTAAGAATAGTAACTGACCAGACAAGCACAAATGAGAAGCAGTAAGATTTAGTTCAGCTGGGTAGAATAAGAATAGAGCACCTCCACAAACTTTAGAAATACAGCACATTACACACATCCACCCACATTCACTCACACACACACACACAGTTCTGTCTAATCCACAGTAATTGTGTCTGACAAATAGTTCAAGCCTTTGAACTGCTCTTTCATATTTAATTCACATTAAAACTGAAATGGAAAAAGATGATGAAAGAGAAATGACACAAAGACAGCGAGACGCAACAAACTTGCTGCTAATGATTAATACAGCAGACATTCTGCTAATAATAAACAGCAAATTCTCTGTCTATTGTATGATGAGCACATAGGATTCACTTTTGTGTTCGAGTCTAAAACAGCTGGATGGAGCACAACAGAAACAGAACAGGTCTCGAGGTACATTCCTTAACGTTTTTGCGCTTTTAACACAATGAATGTGCAATGGGCCAATAAAGAGGTTGAGTTTTGAGGCAAGGTGTGTATCACATGAATTTAGAGATACTTCTCAGTGAGATACAGTTATTACAGTTTTACCAAAAGGTTTAACACTTATTTTATTAAACAAAAAATAAATAAAATCACTACTTGATTATGACTCATTCCTAACAAAATGAACTCTTTTCTCATAGTCTGTCTGCTTATAATGAACAGCAGTCATTCTGATAAAATGCCTACAAAAATAAATTCAGCAAACACTAATGATAACCAACATAGCAAACTCAGTGCTAGTAATGAACATAACTATCTCTTTGCTAAAAACCTCTCAATTACAATTAACAGAACAAACGCTGATAATAACACAGAGCACACTCTTTGTAAAACTATTTACTCATATTCAAATTAGTGCTGAGAAATAGACTCATGGCTATAAAACACATCCAAAATATAAGTGTGTGTTCACATAATATATGTGTATTGCGGATATTGTGTACGCACACACATAGGCAGTGTGATTGACACAAGGTGAGGTCAACGTAGGATGAAAATTTTGGATTAGGTGTGCAAAGACCTTTAGGATGAAACCAAATTAGCTGCATGCTACTTCAAGATCAATAATTCATGCAGTCATGAATCATGTAAATCAAGTTCCAGAGTTTGAGTTGTGCATCTTGCTGTGTAACACACCTCTCTACTCGATGTGAACATGTGCTTAATTCTCAGCGACAGCAAACAGCACTGTAAAACATGAATACATTGTTTATGAAAAGTTTATAGACACAAAAGAGGAAAGAACAGAAAGACTTAACCACATGAAGGAAGCCACTGAGAAAAAAAAAGCTTTTATAGCCTGAATATTTCTCTTTTTTGCCTCTGTCAGAAACAAACAAAATCCACTTAATCAAAAAGTCTATTTTGGATGCGATTAATCATTTCACAGCACCAATATAAATACAAATCAGTTGTAAACTGGCCACCCCTCCTTGTCCAAATATTTCAACCTAAACACATTTACACAGGCGCATATTCACTCATTCTTAATATACTCAGCGTATAACCTTAAACAGGACATAAACCAATATTGGACATCTGATCTAGCTTTCAGAAATGAATGATTGTGCATGTGTGCACCTTCAGCCACACCCAGTGATGTGTAGCTCACACAGATACATGTTTACAAGCAACAACGTGACCTCAAATTACACAAACACACACGCTCAAAGAGCAATGAGTTCAAATCAAAGTTCAGATTAAGAATCACTTTTTGAAACACACAGACAGTTCCTGGAAACTACAGGGCATTGCCAACTTCTAAACACTCCTTATAGATATTAACTGGGGGAAAAAAAAAGCTAAAATTCAGGGATATACAATTTGGGTTTTTAGGTTCTTACTCTTCCTGTATATATATATATATATATATATATTCTAAATATTTATAAATGATTTAAAGACCAAAGATCATAACTGTTGAGAATGTGTCATCTAAAAGAAGTGTTCACCGCAAAGTTACCCCAAATGTTTTATTTATTTGTGCCAGTCTGCTGAAGGGAGTTGTTCAAAGGCTGAACTCACTCTCAATTCTTTATATTTGGCTGTTTTGGTATGATAGAAATTTACATGCAAGCCTTTAACGACCACTTGCACTGAGAATGACTCTCAAATGACCTCCTGAAGTGGTGTGTGTAATCGGATTACATTCTCTCTCAAATACATTTTTACACCTGCCCTATCATGATCAGAGAGCTATCCAATCACAGAAAGCACATTAAGAGGTCAAGTATAAATAGGCCTATAGAATTGGCTTACGATGACATCATATGTGATAACTGTTCCTAGGATGTGCCATTTTGCCAGTATTTTTTTTCATGTTTACCAAGGAGACAAAGGTGCCACTGAAGAGCTTAAGATAAAATATGACACATGATGTGTAAAGAAAACATACAAAAAAAAAAATATTTCTGTTGATTGTTAAATTATGCAAAACTGTGAAGATACTATGTAGTTCTATATTTAAATTGCATATTTCATCACAAATGAATTACATTATTGACCATTTTTTCTCCTTGGGTAAGCTTCATGTTCTCTTATGTATAAGCCATAAAAACCTGATTTATCAAATATGATATGCAACAAATACAGATAGGCCTACTAACTTTAAATTTGGCCTAAAGTTTCAATAAACTGTTGCATTTAAAAAATCCTGAATATTATTCTATATGTCAGGCTTCACAGGGTTAAAATAGATATAAAATCCACACAGAACATAAAATAATAAACTGATCAAAGAGAACAGAGGTCATTGTAAGAAAGGGGATTGATCTTATCAGTGTCATAAGAGTTAACTCCTTCACACACAAACACAAATACACACAAGCTTACTAACACCTGAACATATCCATGTAAACACACTCACATCGGACACAGGAGTATGTAAAAACAGCTGCTGGGTTCAGAAGGAGGTCAAGGGTTACACTCAGTGGTGGGAGCTGATAGGGGCCCCAGGAGGATTCCGGAAGGGGTGGAATCGCTCGGGAATGTTACAGCAGCAACAGGAAAACACACACAGCTTTAACACAATGTTGGTGCAGTGCTACAGGAGCGTTAATGCGATGTTAGCCCAAAGACGTGTGTACTGGCCTCATTCATGAAACATGAGCAGAACAAATTTCTTATTGAACTGAGTGCAAATTTATGCATGGTTGTACGAACGACATTGACAGAAATTTGTTCTGCTTGTGCTTCATGAATGAGGCCCATTATATATACACAAGCACAGACTTTATAGTCAATAGCTTAAAAGCCTCATGTACACCACTGTTCAAAAGGTCAGAACACTTTGCACTTTTGATTCATTTTATGTATATTCATTTTATGAATATTCTAAATGCTTTTTTAAATACATGTATTGAGCTTTCTATTGGTCTAAAAAAATGTATCACGCTGTATACTGGAGTAATGGCTGCTAAATATTCAGTTTTGGATGGTAGTTTAATGGAAATTTGAACTTTAAATATTTAATGTCAAAGACCTCAACTTGTAAAAAAAACAACAACAATGGTTTTTAGGTTAGGATATGGTAAATGACATGAACTTAGCAAATGAAACAAGTGAGTATGAGACTTTTACACTGACGTAGACATAAAGATCTGTATGCCTGCGTATGTAGATCTGTATAGCTTTTCAGTTTACCAAATATTATAGTTACACACTCCTAAAAATATAGTTAAATGGCATCCGAATGCATCAATGGTATTAAAAGTATTAATTGTAATTTTTGTTCAGTAATATGAAATATAAATAAATGGAGTCCAAAAAAATCAGTTGAAATTTAGTTGAAAATGTATTTATTAATTAACTAGTTGCAATTATTCATTAAGCAGAATGCATATAAAATGCATACTCTTTTTGTAAAGAATGACTAAACAAAACAGCACTGTGCATCTTGTACTGATTCACTGTTGGGATGATTCATTCAGCGGTGTTGCCCCTGCATTTACTGTAAATGCTGCCTTCAGCCAGCTAGGTGAATGTTTCAAGTGCACCTCATTCATCCTAAAATTACAACAACAACAAAAAAAAAAAAACTAAAACATAACCTAAGAGAAAGAAAAGGTCCTTCTCCAAGTATCCTTCTGCGCTATTATTAAACAGCTTAATTTGTCTCTCAGAGCGATATGTGCAGAAATGATTTATGCAAATAGTAATTAGTGACAATAAGCCGTTGACCAGGACAAAAGACAGAGGAAACAGATAAGGACAGAGGGAGAACAACAACGAGTGATTTCCAGGATTATTGCATCATTTTCTGTTTACAGTATTATCATAAAGCTGAGAGCCCACCTTTACCCAGGGGCCCACCGTACAGCAGCAGCATGCACTCACACACCCACAGCTGAACAAGGGGCCCAGGTATAGGCTCCGATTCACATTTACACACTCATCCACTGCACAGCAAGTTTAAAAGCATAAACACAGGTCCCGTGCATTACATGAACATGCAACAGCCTCCATGTGTGATATTACAAGAACTTACAGATTTACTCATGCTCGCACTTGTCTCTAAATGACATGAAATTCTTTTAGGAAAGGGCTAAACCTACTTAACCCACAAACATCACTTAAAATGATAGCTCACAAAGGAAAATCTTGTCATTCACTCATCAAGTGGTTGCCATTTTTTTCATAGAATGCAAGTCATTGTTTTCTATGAGCAAACAAAGAAAGAGAGAGAGAGATAAAAATATCTTCTACTACATGTTCCACAGAGGAAATAAAGGCATAGAGGTATTGGTATGAAATGAGGCTAATTCAATTATTAAAGCATTTTAATTTTGGGGTAAACTACACTTTAACTAATCCACAAGCAAAATCCAAGACACAACATCCTAAAAAAATCCCTGCTCCAGATAATGCTGCTTCTTATAACAAAGCAGAGCTTGGAATATTCCTAATTTGCCATTCTGGACATTGCTAAATTAATACATTTCATCAAAACATTTAAGCAGCGTTTTCCTCCTAATCTTAATCTTGTATAACTTTTTCTACATTTTTGATACATAATTAATGTGAAACTAAAAAGCTGCATGCATAATTAAGTACATCAACAAAGTCTATGCATATAGGAACAGTAGTTTTTCGTCATAAATTAATGTTCGCAAAAGCGTTGCCATGGTAACTTACTCAGACAAAACGCGGCTTCTCCTTTGTTATTTAAAAACGTTCGACTAACGCGTAATCAAATTAGTTCATAACTGCTTTATACATTCATTTAAATTTAACTTTAAAAAAAAAGGAAAAGGAAAAGTCAAGGGGCACGTTACGCATCTGCTGCCCTTAAATTGTTACTTGCAAAGTTCCTGAACCACAACAAACAGAACCCAAACACGCACTTCCAGCCCAAACAGCAGAAGGAGTGCAAGGTCAATGAACTAACAAAAATCTAAATGCGTTTAATGTTTAAAAACCTGAAGAAAGTCTGTATGCACGTTTTCAGCCACCTTGAATAAAGTAACTGATTAAGACAAGTGTCAACATAAGGATGAAAACATTTGTACAGTGCAATTAAGACCGACAGGAGCTCTTATGAATTTCTCACACAAGTGCAAACGGATTCATTTTTCAATAGCCCAACATTAAGTGACATACCATCCAAGCAGACGGGTTTTATGCTGCTGGATAGAATGGATTCAGCGCAGTGTACAGCGACCCACCGTGACCGCCTTCCAAGATTGCCGATCAATCCGCACAGTCTAACCTGCAAACGCCACGGACGAAATAGTAGCAAGCTTTCATTACCGTAATTCCATCGTCCGAGACCGAGCTAACTGTGTTTGGTGGGGCGCTCATACAATCCATCGCGCATGGGATAAAAAGATTAACGTGCAGAAAAGCGCGCGGTAACATCATAGAATCTGGCGATTCCCGCGTGCACAGCTTTCGCTCGACCGTCACACGTCAATATCTTAATATTCACAACTCCGTGACTTCCACACAGTTCCCCAAAAAGCGAAAAATCCAACGGAACCAAACGAGCCACCTTTAAATGCGTTGAAAACTTTAACTGACTTACTTTTTTATTTGCATTACAATATATAACGTAGGGAATATCTTACCGTGCGTAAAGGGCTACAGGTTCACACTTCACTTTTGCCCTCGTCCGCGCCTCTCTCACCGAATCCACGAGTGAGCTCGACTTCACCACAAACAAGCCACGAAAGAGCCGCTCACTCTGAAGTCGGACACAGGACGAAATACGCGCAAACCACGCTACAGCGGCACGGGAGAGCACGCGACTCGGCGTGTCGGCGACGTGTTTTCGTTACCGGGTCCACATCCTCCGCTGACGAGCGCCTGTAAACAGCGCTGAGCTGATGCGAAGTACGAAAGTAGGTCAGACTGGAGCTCAATACTCTACCAACGACAGCACTAACCGCCCGCAGCCTCACACACACGCGCCACAGAAAAGACACACATGTCAGGAACGCACTTGAACATAGGCTAAACAACTCGACAGCAATCATTTTCACAGACCATCAGCTCTATTGCTTTGCTTTGGCGAATGTCATGCTGCTGTCAGCTCGTGTTAATAAATACATAGTTATATTATTATTAATAACAAATTGTATTAATAATAATAACTAATAATAATTAACTATTGCAGGAAAATTGTGTACTATTATTGCTGCTGTTGTTGTTTTATTTATACAACTGCCTTTCCAACACTTAAAGGCTGTTTTACAAGATCATGTAGATTCTCTGAGATGAAACAGACAATGCTTTATTGGAATTATTGGAAAAACGTACGCAGAGCACTTGGTGTGAAAAAGTGATTCAGAAATCACAAAACAACAATTAATCATATTTATGTTCACTTCAGGTTTATTTGACAGAGACACTGCACATCAATAATACATAAAATCTGCAATGTGCCAGACTTAACAATAAGTGATTCAGAATCATAAAATAGCAATTAGTCAGGAGAAAAACAGGTAGGCTGTTTTATTTAAATAGTAAAGACGTGCAGCACAATCCAAAATGTCTATGAATAAAATCAATGCGACAGTTCAACAGTGACCATGGAGGTTGTCGGAAGTGACTGCAATTTGTCCAATCTGAATATGTATGTGGTAATGTTCAAATTTACAAGAAACTGAGCCCAGAGCTACCTTTTGAAGGAACACAAGAACATCTTGCTCTATTTTAGAGGTAGTTTCCTCACATAGCCATTTCACTGATGCAGCAAAAGGTGAAACTGGGTCTGTTGCAGCAGTGTCAGGAGCTGAAATAACGATGCAATATGACACAGTTTGCTGATGTTAAAGGCTCTTCGGGCTCTTTGGAAATTTGCATTGAATTAATCAAAAAAGTACATGTTAAACAAATCAAATCTAACCCTTCCAGCACTAAAACTTGAGTTAGCGTATCAATGATAGTCCTGTGGCTGATGCCTTTAATGCTATCAAAATTATTAGTATTATTACTATTATTATTATTATTATTATAATCATCATCACCAGGCTGTTCTTACTGAATTAATATTATTTGTTCCATCATGTTTTTCTATACTATACTTTTAGCTATACTATGGAGTTGGTTCACTCTCGGACTATAAAACGAATAATTGAATTAGCACAATAATATCATGTATCGACCTGACGATATGACTAGAAGTTAAACAACTTATATTTATAGCATAAAACATGCCGTCAACAAAAAATTGTTCTTAAATACATTTCGAGATCAGCTAAAGCAGAAATAACCTGCGATGCTGCCTGTATCAGGACACAGTATCGGTTGCCATGGCAAACACAGAATCCTCCACCAGACCCTCTGTCCAACACGGCCGCTGGGCATGAAAAGCAGCTAAACCTCTGAAGCACATCAGCTGCGTGCCTCTACCGGCTCTGTGCATTTTGACTGTACTCACCAAACAGATATAATTGCTGTGCATTATTCTTAATCCTGTAATAGTTTTAGTTGACATTATGTGCTTGCAAAAGTAGCTTCCAAACTCTTCTAATTGTTATAAAACCAAAAGGAACGGAGTCTAATTAAAGTCTGATGACAATTGCTAGGGTGTTTTAGATTCATCATGCCATGAGTCATTGGGTATATAATAAGATCCACAAAAAACAACAACCCTTTCTCTTTCTTTCTAATTTCTTTTGTGTTCTGCTTTATCACAGGATTTTTTTATGTTGGTGCTGCTTTAGGTTGAAAGCTGACTGTGGCTCTGTTGCTTTAAAGAGCTACCAGAGGAATATGGGTCAGTGGAACACCAGCACAAACGCGAGGGAGGAACAGAGAAAGAAAGGGAAAAAGAGAGAGAATTTAATGCTTTGTAGCAGAGCTTCTGAGATTATTAGTGGTGACTTTTATGAGCAAACAACATTCAGAAGTTCAGGAAATAATAACAAGAACTTCCTCATTAGAATCACACAGCAGATATGTGTCAAGGGTGTGTGTGTGTGTGTGTGTGAGAGCGTGTGAGCAAACACAACCTACAGGTTATGTGGCTAACCAATAAAAGGTCAAGTGATTTGTTCATCGGGAATTCACAATCCAGTCATCAGATTCTACAATTACAGGAGCAAACACGCCTCTCCTCAGACATATACTGCAGACAGTACACAAGTATGCAAATTGTTCCTTCTGATCAGCAATTTGAAGTGTTGATGGTTTATATTAAGCAACAGGTAATCATCTAGATTCACTATTTGAAGTTTTGTCCTGCAGAATTCTTAAGACAATGATGAGATTGTTTACTAGTTAATTAAATAGAGCAGTTAATTAATAACCCATTACAAACCTCAGCTTCCTTATACCACCGTTCACATCCTAACTTATACATCAAGAGAAACATTGACTTTTTTTATTTTTTCATACTTTCATAGTCTTTTAATCAGTTTCTGCCGCCCTATATATATATATATATATATATATACATACACATATATATATACATACACACATACATACACATATATATATACATACACATATATATATATATATATACATACACACATATATACACATATATATATACATACACACATATATACACATATATATATACATACACACATATATACACATATATATATACACACACACATATATACATTCGTGCCATTATGATCACCGGCCAGAGTGTCCTTGAGCTCCACAAGAGGGCTCTCCAGCCCGGACAGTTCAGATAAACTGTTCAGTCTCTGCCCCCTTGTTAGTTCCCATAGCGACTGATCAGCTCTGCCCTCTCATTTATCCTCTTGTCCCACCTTCAAAAAGTGTTCATGTTTGTTAGTCTAATCGTTGAGTATTGAGTGTCTTTCCTTGTACCAAATGTTTTCCCTGTGTGTTCTTTGTTTGCCTGATAGTTTGTTTACCGACTGCCGCCTTGCCTTGGATTATTGTTCTGGTTTTGCCCCATTTGGAGTTTGACCGCTGATTGCTGTTGTCATGACCCTGCCTGTTTGACCATGTCTTTAAATAGAGCCCTGCGAATGGATCCGCACGACTCCGTTCCATTCCGTTCGTAACAGATGCGATGTCTACTGTGCTATATAATTGCTATATTGTGTCTATATGTGCTATGTCAACCTTTTAACAAAATTCAACAACAATACTCAACTATCCAAACACTTTACACGGACAAACACATCCAAACTTGCACGTTTACAACCAATTTTAAATTTGTATGTACATGCATTTATATATCATCATTTTATTAAAAACATTGTTTTACTGAAAGCTTATTGTATTACTTTAAAAATTTACTTATGTAAAGTATTATGAGAGAGATGGACTGAGCGAGCGTGATTACCTGCATCGGTCACTGAATATTAATATTTAATAAACAACAACAGACATCATAAATGTTGCTAGGCAATTCAGTCAAAAGTACAAAGTCAGTGCTCTGATACACAGCATTGAAGTAATATAAAATGACACGTTATTAGACTTTGTCCTCAACCAAAACTACTTTCCCTGATTGATTTAAAAGACCAAACACTGCCCTTTAGATCTACCCAAAACAAATTATTTCTCAAGTTTAACTACTATAGAGAAACCCGGGCCACTGGCAAATATGGCTGCTCTCAGCAGGTTCTCGAGTTCTGAACAGCAGCTGATGCAGAAGCAGTATCTTTATTAACAAACCACAAACTGGAAGTCTGAGCAAATCACTTTTAAAGTCGTCCAAATGAATATCTTATCAATGCATTTTACTAATCAAAAATGACATTTTGATATTTCTTTACAGTAGGAATTTTACAAAAAAAATTCATGCACCGTGATCTTAACTTAATTTCCTAATGTTTTTTGCCATAAAATAAAAAATTAATAATTTTCACCCATGCAATGTATTTTTGGATATTGCTAGAAATAAACCCCAGCGACTTAAGACCAAGGTCCAGGGTCACACACATATATATATATATATACACAAACACACACATACAATGCTTTAGTCTGGAACATTTCATATGCTGCTTTTAAAGCATTAATGTTAATTCTATGCAATTCATAACACGCAGAGGATTTCAAAACCGCCTGATTCATGATCATTTCAGTGAGTGAAGATGAGTTTAACCTCTCAGCTTCTTTTGTTGAGCCTTACACAAGATTATGTAGGTCAGCTGAAGTAAAGCAGCAGTTTGCTTCAATCTCAGAGGACAGGAAAGACTTGCAGACGTTTAAAACCCCACAGCCAGAAATATACCTCTAAACTCTATGATCATTTCGTAGGAGGTCATCTTACTCTTTGAGCCGAGATAATTGCTGCTCTCTCTTCCTCTATCTATTTGCACGTCAAAAGCTCCATCGTTCAGTCTATCCATCTATCTTTCTATTTATTCCCGAGCACCGTCATCATAACATATGGCTGTTCTGGGCCCTGGTCTTTTATGCTTGCGTGTCGGTGCGTGTTGCAATTATCCGCATATGTGTGTGTGTCCTGTACAGCTGTAGTAAACCCACATTGTTCTTTTATAATTGTAATTATCTTAATGTGGTCTGACCCAGCAAAATGAAAAAGCTAATCATCACATATTAGCTCAAGTAAAAGGCTGTTCACGAGTGTGTGTGTGTGTGTGTGTATACATTCTCTCACTTTACCGTCAAGAGTCATTAAAAGGATGCAGTGCTCCACCTCTCCCTTTCTGTGTTTGTGCAGAGAATAAAGAGAGACCGAAAGAAAAAGAGAGAGTGTGAGTGAGGGGTCTATTATACAGAGTTAGAGGGAAAAACACAAACTAATTAAGGGAAGAGAGACTATAATTAAAATGGCCTGTTTTTAATTTAACAGTGAGCTACTTTATATCAAACAGAACAGTGATCACTTAATTATACAGGCAACATCAGAGAAGAGAGAGGAAATGGGAGGGTGGCTTTGGTAAGAGGTTGATTGTCTGCTGTGAAGTCTATTTTCATTCTGGAGCAAAACCACAATGTTTTATAAGTGCAAAAATGAAATCATTCTTTACATTAAGTACTTTAGTATAAAAGCCTTAAGAGGCCCTGCAATTTAATTTTTTTGTGTCTTGTTTATTTATGGATTTCAACAATATTAAAAGTATAAACTTGTAATAAACAATGGCTGCAGGTCTTTATTTCCATCCTTTCTTGCCATTGTTAAATTACTAATATATAAAGTGAGCACATATCATATTTCTTGACATAAGTATGATGAACCTAAAAATGTTCTTTACTTGCAATATAATTATATTTGTTTTTCAGTATAATGGAAATGATTTATGTAAGGCAAGTTTAAAATGCATGCATATACACATGTATCATAACAATTATTTCCAAAAGCGAATACAGTCACGGCATTTCAAATCTAAACAGATTTTTAAATGCAAGGCATCCTTCACTTACGGCTTTGTAATAGTGACAGAGGAAAAATCTCTGTGGAACATGAAAATGTAAAAAAACAATTTGCCACAAACAACACCAGTGATGCAACGGACTCACGATGCATGATGTCACCCATTCAAATTAAATGGGAAGCATGAATGACAAAGCCCTGTCTGAATGAACCATAACACTAACAGAGAACGCGACACAAACCTGTGCAGAATCATTCTCCTCGTTACTAGCAGCCATGTGACAAATCAATAGGGCCTATGTTTTCTAAAGAATAGTCTAAAGCTAAAAAAGACTGTGGGACCATCATACACTATGCCATCTTCTATAAAGCCTGTCAAATACAAACTAAAATTGGGAGAAAAAAATTCCAAGGGCAAGAATTGTATAGTGTATTGCAGCCTGCACAAACACGCACCCAGAAAACATGATGTCTTTACCACATCATTTTACCAGAGAGGCCCACTGAAACTTAACCTCATTAGATTCTAGTCTAGGGCCACTTCAGAGCTGTACTGGTCCCAAGATGCAATTCAGCGCTGGTAAAACAACCAATTGCAGTGACGGGTTTGATTTTTAGAATAAATTTATCTTTCAACCTGTTCCCCATCCAAAACAACAAACTCTCTCTCGCTTCATCCATTTAATAACCTATCAAACCATCTTAATATTTGATATGACACAGGCTGCATTAATTTATCAAACTTATATTTTGTATTTAAAAGGCCTTTTGGCTAATGCTCCGATGTTTTTAGTGTAATGACTGTTGTGGTTTCCTCTCATTAGACTATAATTAAAGAACCATCAATCTCTCCTGTGAGCACTAACACAGCATAAATAATTTACTTGTATATTCAAAACATTCATTATATTTAATTAATATTAACCACTCAAACAATCCCCGCAGTCCAGTGAAACACTCAGAGAAAGAGAGGGGGAGAAAAACTGAGCGATCGACACCGAGAGAAAGATTGTAACCACAACGAGAGCCCAAATACTGATTATATTTATGCTGGCACAGTTACAAGCAAACTCAAACGTCACACGTACTAAATTCTCTTGGATAATTAATGTTTTGCATAACAGCGACAAAGACTTGTATTGAGAACATTATCTATGACATCAGCATGACATCACTGATCCCACATCAGTATAGCCAAAGTGACATTTGTTTATCCGTTTAATTTTTGGAATATCTGTAAGCTGACACAAAGGCCCTACGGCTCTTCCTGGCCTTTTAGCAAACAGGAAAACAAATAAAAAAGACAATACAGTCAAAGTGAGTCATATGACATCATTAGTATTGAGCCGGACAGTGCAATATTAAACTGAATATTACACCCACAAACATAAATCGGCCCTTCTCAATTATTGTGCATTGAAATCTTTGCATAGGGCTGCTTGGAAATAGAAATCCCGGAAACCGTCATAATGGAAAAACTAATACATGTCAGCTAATATTAGTCAGTTCAACAAACCACAAAACCAAAGTCCAGGTCTGAATCTCTACCACTGGAGACACACCCCAGCTGGATGAACACAGATTGGGAGAACAAACTGTTGAATGTCCCATAATGCATCACTGCATGCACACCCAGCACTAAAACAGCTTAGATAAAGGCCTTCACGCCAACACGAAATACAACTGAAAAAAAAATTGCTCTTTGATGTTTTATTTTCAGCGCACCATTTGACATCCTTTAAACAATTTATTTGGATTATTTGACATTTTAATAATTATTAAATATGAATTTTTTAATATTAAATGATAAAATAAAAAACGTTCTATGTAAATGGCAAAAAGATCTTAATACCCAATGCCGAACACAAGATTTTATCAAATTGGAAAAAATGGATTTGTGTCAGTGATGTCTGCAGCAGTCTTTGGAGCAACATCCATTTTTCAAATGTTCTGTTCGTAAAAATAAAACGTTAAGAAAAAAAACGTTGTTATTCAATGAAAATATACTGCTATAAAGTATCATCTATTATTAAATGGTAAGCCAACAAAAATTTGTCCAGCTGACAACAGTCCTGCACAGCTGCAGGTTGGATGACACTTTCCAAACCACAACTGAAACTTCATTGAAAGCTTTGCAAAGTTTTGCAGCTTTCATGTACCTCCATGTATTTTGCTTCACCCATGCATCTTTCTATTCAGGTGCCCCACCAGCCACTATTCTGTCCTTCACTGTAGGTAGGTATACATCAAATAGTGTTTCTCTGAAAGACATGTTTCATTTGATCCCCAAATCTTTTTTTCTCATTTTATCTAGGTCACAGTTTTGCTTTTTGGTAACTCCAGGCAGGCTTCCACATAGTGCTGTTTGTCTAATGGCTTCTTGTGCACCACCCTCACAGGACAGCTTTACTCCTTTGAACTTTGCATCAAAAACTACTGTTTTGTGTGGCTTCTCACATGGTTTCTTGTTTGATTCAGAATATCTGTCTCTGGTTTGTTTGATTAGATTTTCTCAGGGAAAGTGAATTCTACCATAACTGCTTGCTCAATGGCTTAAGAGTGGTCCCTGTAATGGTTTTTGGAAATATGACCTACCTACTCCTGAGATACAACTTCAGCTGCCTATCTTTTAGCTGCAGTCTTTTGGCTTTTCTCCTACGTTTGCATACATGTAAGATCATTTCCTTTTAGATTTTGAGTTTTAACAAATCTTTATTTGTAGGTTCTATGTGGTTTATTTCTCGAGATTTACTTCAGGAGTAAATTGTTAAATTCTACACATTTTCAGTGGATCACTTTGTATACAGCTGATTTTTTTTAAGAAACTCTAACATCTGTATGGTTCTACAGAATAAATAATGTCGAAATTAGAAATCTATCTTGTTTTTCTCTGTCAAAACAATTCAAAATTGGTATGCCTGCGAGTATTAAAGATATCTCAGCACCCTATGGCTCAATCCCAGAAATATGAGGATCTCAAAGCAGCTTCATGTACAAATTGTTAAACACCTTTTCACTGGTCAAAAACCATTTGATACTAACTCTACATTAAATAAAGAATAAATAATGTTGAAACTAGTTACTTGTTTCCCTCTATCTAGACAACCGTGCAGAACAGACCGTCTGTCGGAGTGCCATAAAACACAACAAAAACAGGCTGAGGCAAACTTAAATTTGCTCTCGCTAGTCTATTCATTAATTGCTATATTTGAATCCGTTTCAGAGACATTTGGATTTTGTTAATATTAACAACTTCTAAAGCCATCAAGATTTTAAATGTGTAGTACTGTATCAATCCCACACCTAACAAGGTTAACCAAGATTTGCCTCACCTGGATTAAGCACTCTTTTTCATTGTTATAAGATGTAAAACAGTCACAGCCAAGTCACGGATAAAACTTCAAACTTTGAAATATTCAAGGTCTTTCACATTTAAAATGATAACGCTAGGTGATTCTGAACCCTGAGTAAATGGGATCATGGGTAATCTTTACGTTTCGTGCTGCTCAGAGTTAATTATTCCTTTGCAATTTATATTCTGATGTGTCACATTGTATTCCTAAAGCCTGGGTTACTTGTATTATTTGAATACGTGGGGTGCCAAAAGTCATATCTAGATAAATACAAATTCACATTTGTTTTCCAAACATTCAGAAATTCAACAACTTGGACATACTGAGAAGAACCTGATATTTCTGGGACTAAAAATATAGGACCTTAAAAATGAAGACTCCAAAAGAAAGGTTTATTAAGAACCACATTTTAAAGTGATATTAAGACATCTTAATAATTCTTTTAGTTACAGACATGCAAACTTAAAACAATAATTATATATATAATATATATACACACACACCAGCGCTGTTTCGTTTGTGAATGAATCTTTGCTTTTGAACAAATCTAGAGAGTCGATGATTCAATGACCCATTGAAAATTGCTTCATTACTAAAAACAGTGACTTACTGCCACCTACTGGCAGGTTTAGTTATAGTCTGTAAATATAATCAAACAAACACAGAAATATCAATGGGAACCTTTCTGTCATTGATTAGAAAGTGTCTGTTCCTTTTTTTATTTTTTAGTAGGACCACTAGTGCTCCTGAGACCTTAATAATGTAATATTAACTACTAAATGCAAACGTTTTTTGTAAACTATTAAATATAGCTAATCTACAAATCTTGCAAAGCTGCACCTGTAAAAGAAGTGTTTTTAGCCAAGTAGACAAGTAAGAAACAAGATTTTATGAAATCATTCTTTAAATTCACGAATCAATCCTTTTTTATTAAACACAGGGGGCCAATGATTAATGATTCTTACATTATAACGTGCAAATTTACACAACAGATCTTTAATTTGGCTGGAATTGCTGGTGCTCGTCTTTATATACAAAAAGGTTTTTAGAAAATATTAAATAAGTTGTAAATAAATGTAATTTTTAAATTGTAAAGTGTCCTAAAAAGTAGGGCTGGGCGATATATATCGAGCAATATATTATGCGCATCTCATCAGTAAAGCCGGTTCTTTGATTAGCGCTAAATCTC
>JAUYWG010000152.1:62221-83765 GCA_034779775.1 Enteromius afrohamiltoni | reverse complement strand
AGATTTAGCGCTAATCAAAGAACCGGCTTTACTGATGAGATGCGCATAATATATCGTTCCATATATATCGCCCAGCTACTAAAAAGTCATCCAATGCATTTAATTAAAACTGCTCAAACTATATGGCACGTTTTAACTGATTTTAAAATGAATCTACAACACTGCGTGAGATTCACTTAATGCAAATGAAAATAGATAGATTCAACTTCCATGTTTTGCTTAAGGACACATTGATGATGGTGCAGAATTTTCATGAGTCAGCCATAACGATGAACATACAAAAAAAAGCCGAAATCCTTCACCTCTCTACAACCAGCACCAGCCAAACAGATGAACTGTAACGGATTTAATCCTGGACAGGAATAGTTTTAACCTGAACAGACTCTGATGTTCTAAGCAGTGGTAAGAATAGGACTAACCTAGAAACCTGGATAAATAAACACTCATGCTTACAAAGAAACAAGACCCCACTCAAACCTAAGAGATGAATATTCATGGATTAAAAGAGGTCTTAACCTGAAACACTCATCATATGCACTCTCAAACGTATACATTTTCAGTTGGCTGTAGTAGATGCTTTAATAAGCGTAATCAGATCCAACACTTAATCACAGCTGGAGATCTGTCTGTTTAAAAGGGGTCACGCATTCGTGATTACATTTTTCCATTTATAATTCTATTGAAGGGGTTTTTTTTTGTTCAACATCCACCCTGCCATTAGCATTTTTAGTCACAGTAATTTCAATAAATGTTCCTTTTGGTGTAAAGAAGAAGATGAAGCTCGAGCAAAGAACAGTATGATTGATTTCTGTCTAGCGGGAGTTTAAAGTGAAAAAAATTAAAATTCTGTCATTAATTACTCACCCTTATGTCAACATGAGTAAAGAATTTTCATTTTTGGGTGAAATATCAGAAAAAAAAAAAACATAATTATTGAAGCTGTCTATACACTGTTGCAAATAAAATTTAAATTGTAGGTTCATTCATCAAACAGCCATAACGGATTTAGTTTGACTGTGCAGAAGCATTTTGTTCCTATCCCCTGTTCATTTCCGACCCACCATACATGCTCTGCCTATGATCACAGCATCAAAGAACATTTAACTCCTCATGACCTCTTTAGGCTTCCTCTGTGCCTCCATCCGGCCTTACAAAGCATCATTCTGATCCTTTCTCAAAGGAAAATGCTTTATATCAAGGTTTACCAAATTTATCTCTGAGGCGACATGCTCAAACAAACCCACACACACACACACACACACACACACAGTTGTGCATAAAAAAGAAAGACAAAGAAGAAGAAAAACAGAGAGAATGATTATGTCGCTTAATCATGCACCCATTGGAAAATTACATAAAAAGCAGAAAAACGTAGGCTGGGGGAAAGTGGAAGGGGATGAGAAAGACACCTAGAGGGAAAAGGAAACAGAAAGAGAGCACTTAAAGGAGAGAGGAGGAGGGATGGGGGGACGGAGGCATTTGAGCAGAGAATGACGTCTGTACAAGCGGTTATATAATCGCGCTGAACATTGCGTATGTCACCATTAGAAGGTTACAGAGAGTGACATGAATACCAGACATTCCCTCTACAGTCATGTGCAGCATACTTCCACTCGCTTAACGTAATCATGAAGCCACAATACAGCTGCTCCTGCCCCGCGAGCCCTTCTACGGCCATTAGATCTGTACTCAGAGAGACTTATCTGCCCCAACACCATCTACAGCCGTTCAAAAGTGATCTGACTGGGCATCCGTGTTAGGTTTGAGTTCATCATTTACTCCCCTCAAACCCATCTGACATAGTTTTCACCACCAAACATTAAGAGATTTATAGCAGTATGTTTACACTGCTGTTTTACATTCAAAGAAAGCAAATAAAGAATGACAAAGAATCATATTCCTCCTTTTTTTAATATGAATGTTTTATTCAGCAATTAAACTGTAAAGGTTAAAAACATTTATGATTTTATTTTTCAAATAAATGCTGTTCTTTTGAACCTTAGTCAGAGAATATCCTGAAAAAAGGATAATATTTCCACCAAAATGCTACTTAATCAGCAAATCATCAATAATAGAATGATATATTAGAATGATTTCTAAAAGATTAAAAGATAAAATTCAGCTTTGCCATTACAGAAATAAATCCTTTTAAAACATACAAGTTTTCACTGTCTTCATTATTTCGGTATTACTGTAAATCTTGCATCACTGACATCAAAACTTACTGTAATGTTACTGTACGTAGAAGGTAAGGTATGACAGGCGAGTAAATAATCCCATTCTTTCGTTTAAATCTAGGGCTTTTTAATATTTGCATGCTGCAGAAAGCCCATTATAAACGCTTTATAGTTTCCCTAAAAACCTGCATGAGTTAAAAAGCCAGTGACGATTCATGGGACAAATGACCCATGAATCGTTTTGAACCTTGAATGTCTTTCCAGAGAGTTCTCTGGCACATGCGGCTCATGGCTAAATAAAATTTACTGGATGCAATGCTCACATGATAATCACAATGAATTTCCATTGAGTGCTTCACCTGTCCCACTTTTGACGCTGGGCAAAGCTACAAACTGGATACCCTAAAATAACACAGAAACACGGTAAAGTCACATCAAGTCATTCGCTTGCAAAGAGTTGCCAGTTTCAGGCTGCAAGAAAAAATTAAGAAATACACAAATACGCACATCTGGATAAATTAACACCCATGTATTTTTTTCAGAGCGCTGTACCTAAATGTGCTGCAAACACATAAACAAGCATGACCAAGACTCAGTGACAATGAGCAATGATAGGCCGATGGTGGCAGCAGTGACCTAATCCCAAATTCATGACACATCCTGCTCTGTGCTGACACTCTGATATGATCGCTGCAAATAACAAAGCACGCCGCAACGAATGAGGCACAACAGAGTCAGATATATATCTACATGCATAGTCTTTTCCAATACAAGGACACATGGAGTGAACGTTTGTTATGTGGACTGGTGGTAATGCGTTTACAAAAATGTAGAACAAAGTTTTTAATACTTTGTCATTAAACAAAAACATTTTTAAAAAATATATAAAAATCACATATCTAGATTTGCCCCACTGCCAAGTATAAATATAAAGTAATCACAGTTTCTGTCGGCTAAATGTTTGGTTTGCAGTGTATGATTTAGAGTGGCCAAACTATATGTGAACAGGCAGATAAGAACCCAGAGGCTTATCACAGAGATCACAGCTTTGTTTATTATTTCACTATATATTTAGTTTCTGTTAAATAGCTGAATTTACTTTAAAATGTTATGTGTTAGCAGTACATGAACTCTGATTTTGTATAGTCTGTTTCACCATCATATTTTTCCATCTTCTGCATATTCTAATGAAATATGTATAATGTGTTTAGTACTCTACACCCTGTTGAACATATTTAACTACGTGTGACTCTCCAGTATTCAGCAGATATTTCCTCGGGAAATTGCACAAAAACGAATAAGTCTTTCATCTGGGCCTTTTGACAAAGTTTAGTATCTACTAATGGGGAAAAGGTTGTACAAGAGAGCAAGATCAAAGAAAGACAGGAAGTGCAAGTTAATGCCTCAAAGTGTGTCTAATTTAAGCATGAATGTAGGAATTGATCAGCTCGACTCTAATTGATTAAAGTCAAAGAAAGGACAGAGGACTGAAGAAACGAGCAAAAAAAAAAAAAAAAAAGGAATAATGAAGAAGAGGCACATTATATATTTGAGTAAAATATATGTATTATAGTAATATGCAATGAAAGAAAAGAAGGAGGCAGATAAAAGAAGTGTCCAGTGTTTAACTGTGTTGCGGTCACATTTATGTCACACCAGTAAGAAAACTTTAGAAGACAGTAGGAAAATCCCTTGAATGGAAAAAAAAGAATGTTCCAAGAAGAACTGCGCTGCTTTCAAACTTTGTTTAACAACCTTGAGAAGAAAACATTCACACTGCATTCATCTGCCAAACTTGCAAAATCATCTGAGCGACTTCAGGGCAAGGAGACACAGTCTGAATGAGTTTAAGAAACTTGCAAGAGTGGGCAGCTATAATAGTTTGCAGTATTGCTGTTCTGCATGCTATTTTTATTGCTATTACTACTGCTATTGCTACAATTTTACTGCTATTAGTAAAAAAACATAGAGCAAAGAACACATAGCAACAAATGTTAATTAAATCAATAACATATCATTTTCAAGAAATTGAGTTTATTTTTGTCAGTACCAACAATCTGACCTTTCACACTTCATATAGTCTGTGACCTCAGATCAAATCACTGCATTAGACCTCATTACTTGACATCAGGTCATTTAGGCATAACTAAAAAGCTTTAACAAACCGTTTTTTAGAATATCGTTTTAGGCCTAAATAATAAAGCTGCGTCACACAAACACAGAGAAGCTTTACAAACACATTAAAAGTTCGTCATAACTGCCACTAGGGGGCAAATTGAGATCTTTGCCGTTTAAATTTGACATGCATTCACTTTTTTATCCAGTGTGTTTTTAGTGTTTTACTTGGATTGTTTTTCCTTTTAAATGAATATTTATTTGTTTAAATTTGTCCTAATTTAATCGGTAGCTTTTCATCAAGGGAATCAGGATAGGAATCAGTCAGTCACATTTACAGTTTGCAGACAGTGAAACTGTGAAAGTGTCAATTCACTTGATTTCTTCAGATGTGTCGTGAACAGAATCAGCACCAAGCACAGGTATACTGGTCTGGTAAGGCACAGTAAGGTTAATGCTCTAATGACAACAAAAAAATCAAATCAATAATGCGCACACACACACACACACACATATACATATATATGAATATGTATGCACTGTATATATATATATATATATATGTGTATGTGTGTGTCTGTGGGACAAAGGATGAATGAAAATGAAAAAGGATTTAACTTAAAAAAAAAAGTAAGTGTAATACTGCTTTTAATTGTTGTTGTTTTTCCACAAATTAAATTAATTTTTTTAATGATTAAATTGATTGCAAATTTTTCTGAGCCAAATATAAATGTCATCGCACATTTTCCCCTGAGCTACTAAATGTACCCACTAAAATGTCATTTAGTGTAGCAATCCAATTCAGACATATTTACAGCAAAAATCTATTTATGACACATTAAAAGACAAATTACTTCCACCCCAAATACTAATTAGTTGTAATTTTACATTTTTTGGGTTAATTTGCCAGGTTTTGTCTATTTTTGCCATGGTTTGTAAGATTTTTTTTAAACACAATAAAATTGAACATGCTTCCTTCTATATTTTTATATGTACAAGTCAGATAAACATGTTGTTTGGATTTTTACATAAATATTGTTTTACACTGAATGACAATGTAACATTTCAACCAAACTGTGACATTTTAGAGGAGCGGTCTAATGGATAGGGAGATGGACTTGTAACCCAAAGGTCGCGGGTCCGGCACGGATTGTGGCTGGGGTTAGTGAATAACCAGCGCTCTCTCCACCTTCAACACCACGACTGAGGTGAGACCCTTGAGCAAGGCACCTTTCCCCCAACTGCTCCCCGGGCCCCGCAATAGGGTGTGTGTTCATGGTTGTTCTCTTCTCACTGCTGTGTGTGTGCACATGGATGGGTTAAATGCGGGGCACAATTTCCTAGTATGGGAAACCACACCTGGCCACATGTCACTTAATTCAAAAATGCATTTGAAACCTTAAAAGTAGCCACTTTACTAACATTTAATGTGCTTTGCTTTCTATGGACATAAAATCACTTTTGTGAATTTCTTTTGATGCAGCCATTTAACGTCTTTGACCCATGTATGTATAATGTACGTATGTATATGTTTTCTCTTTTTCTCCACCCTTCATTGTATCCATTCTCTGCCTGTCTTTGCAGAGTCTCTTTTATGTTTATCTGTCTACTCAGTTTTTTAGCTTCATGCTCTGTTCACATGGCTGTAGATCAGAATTTTAACATTCACCACTGCTCTGAGAACTCTTAAAGAGCCGGCACTTGTTTTAACACACTCAGGCGCAGTAGCGGCTCACAGCCATTTCTGCCTGCCGAGTCACAATGACATGCTTGCCTGCATGCTAGGGCGAAGCTTGCAGGCCATGCCCCAGTAACCCAGTTTCCCCAGTGCGATAGCTCCGTAACAGCCCAGCAGTGGCCACTGTGTCATCTGTTACCTAACACACACACACACACACACACTCACTCAAACCAGAGGGGGTGTACCTGTCATATGCCATCACCACCCACAACCCCAAGTTTCCGCTGAGGTTTTTTTTTTGTGAGTCACTGTATGAGATCTTCTGGTAATGAGAGCCTTTATGCAGAACAATTTAACATTTAGAGCAGAACAGGGCACCTCTAACTGCCCACACAGCGCAATGGAAATACAAGATTGCAGAATGAATGATTGAACATGCACGTTCACACAGCACAAGGAGATAAAGAGAGCTATATAAAACACTAGCCTTTAAAATACATCTGCAATATTACGATGAGGTGACAATGTGCTAAACAACAACTGGCAACCTCAGAATGACCCAATCAAAAGCCACGAAAGTACTAGTAAATCTCCAGTGATGTCCTCATTCACTATTCCCTTCATTACTTAGCTAAAACATACCATTAATTAAATAAATGTAAAACAAGCGAGCAATTATAGCCATTGAGTGCACTGGAAATCCTGTATCCTGCATGAGCACTTTCTAATTTATACGTTACATTAACTTGAGGTGCATTATGGGATTGAACGTCCACTCTTAGTTTCAGACACCCCTACACTGTCAGAAATAAAGGTACACGAGCTGTCACTGGAGCGGTACCTAAAGGGATCATTTTGGTACCTTAAAAGGTACATATTAGTACTTATTTGATCCTAATACGTACAAGAGTGTACTGCCCCAGTGATAGCTTTTGAGTGTACAAATAGTCGTCACCCCTAAAATAGTGCACTATATAAGGCTATTGGGGCAATTTTAGACACAGACAGGTTTTTGCTAAATGTCCATTTGCATAGTTTGAACAGCATGCGACTGTTTGGCTGCTTCATTGCTTTAAGTGACACTGGATGATAATCAGTGCATTACTAAAATGGCTAATTAATTGCAAACTTAACTGTGACATAGTATGATTCCCAATCTTTCCCTTTCAGTCTCCCACCCCTATAGTCACTCCAAACAGATCAAATACACATGAAACGCTAAAATAAATATGCATTTTGTTCTCAGGATTCACATCGCTCTAGACAATATATTGAAAGATATTAAAGTTCACATGACAAAAAGTCTGCTACAACAATGCAGGGTTTAAATGAAACATATAGCATCTCGTGCTCTTTGTAGGCTTCACAGTAAACAAAAGGAAACATTATGCAAGAGGACCATCACAGATAGAAAGAATAAAAGGTGACAACGTTCAGAGGTTTTAAACCAGCTGCACTGGTTTTAATCTTATATGATGTCTGATGGATCTGATACGCTTGTTCAAGAAAGATCTGAATCTATTAGAAGTGTTGCCTGTCCAGTGTTTTTTTTTTTTAAAGCTCTGCTCATGAAAAGCTCTTGGATTATTAGATGGGCACATACTTTGACAAATGAGCAGAAGGACAAACATGTTTGAATTTGACCCATGTTGTGGCCACAGTTTTCTTTCTGCTTTTTCTGTCAAATCTGTTCATTTATATATCGCTTTTCTCAGCCAGAGAACTTTACAGTGCAGTCACCAGCAGTGTGCAACATCAAACCAGATCATGCATCAGCCATTAGGTGCCAACACCAGCAGCTATCTGGCCGGCATGTTTACATCCCTTTTGGAATTTCGATGCCCACGATGAATTAGGACTTTAAACATTTCATCTCATTCTTTTCACAGAAATGTCAACGTCTCTTTAGAGGGGATTTGGACCCACAAAAAGCACAGTGTGCACCATCTGCTGGCCTCACTAATACTTCTTCCAGAAGCAGCCTATGCTTCCCCCATCTCGTTACTGAACAGGCTCAACTCCCATTAATATTGAACAGGAATAGTGGGGGTTAAAAATCTGAAAAACAGCCTAAAAACAGAGCATTAGATTGCTTTCCAGTGCTGTACAGCCTATGAAAACGCAGTTAAGACTAACTGATTTGAAAGTTGTTTTTCAATGCAACAAAGCAGTTCAAGTGTGAATCCTCCACACCAATATATTATCAATCACAAACCAATTTTTTAATGGATTTATTTGATGCCTTGTCATTTGATTTCATTCAGGCGACCACAGGATAAAAACGATTAAACTGGACTGAGGACTGACAACTGCCCTAGCGCTGTACCAGGCATAGACACACTACACAAACAATAAAGCCATTATAGCACAATCAAACAAATCTCAAATAATCTTTCATTTGCGTCCGTTTGTTAACTTCGTCCAGAACTAGCAGCATCAACAAATCAGCTACAGATGAAATGAGCAAACAAACGACATCAAAGTCGTTTAAATGCGAAAAGTCACTAGTAAATAAAAAAATCTGAACGAGTAAGCGCGAGCACATCGTCAGCAGTGAACTTTTTATTCCTCTCAACTAAATCCAGGGCATGACGTCACTGCCACCGGCTCATGATTCTCAAGTCATGTGTTACATAACTTGCAGTCTTTTCATAAGTGCTTTTATTCCGAGGGTTATTACGTTCAAGCTTTTAACAGGCAAATCGGCATTGTTAAAAGCATTATTTATGACTTCGGTCCATAAGAGGCAGAAAAAGAAAACAGTACAAAGGATTGGATTTTAACCTGCTGTTGCTCTTGACCTCCATTAAAACACACAGCGAGACGTCAACTCGGCCAATGAATGAATAAGTATATGCAGACTCACATAATCTGTCCAACCATCTGACACTTATAGATTATCACATTCCTGGAATATGTCATCTCACAAGTACGGGAATAAAGTACGAACGCTGTCCTTAACAATTAGGAAACAAATTACTTAATCACAGAGAGAAAACCATAAATGTGTTCCAAGAAAAAAAACTAAATGTACCTCTCGCTACTAATAAAACAAGACATGTTTGCCTGTCGCAACTTTAAATGCCGTGTAAACCCGTTATGGGTGCTTGCACCGGGCGCCTTTAACACAATGACACACTTCTTGTGTGCTCTAATTTCACAAACTAAACCAAGCGACAACAGGCAGTACTCACCTTATCTGAGGCAGCAACGAGAACCCGACTTCAACAGAAAAGTTGCTAGGAATCTCCAGCGACGAGACACACCGAGAGTGTTTTTTGCCTTCCTTGCCTTACACATGCAATCGGGTTACATAACCGGCACCGTTTCTGTGGGCAATGAGTGACTTCCAGGGCGCTTTTTTTCATTCACTGATGTTCATTTTCCAACGCACACACCTCACGCTTTACGTCATCAGCCGTCGTCACACCTTAAAAGGAGCAGAGGGGCGTGGCTGGACCGGATTCGCCAGAGTCGGCGGAGGGGACCGCGGCGGGCGTGCGCTCGCTCACTCCGTTCTCAAACGGTTTGAACGGCGGCCAGAGAATGTCATCGGCGGAGAATTAAGGAGGCCGTGTCTCAGTGAGGCAAGCGCTTCGTGTGGAAATAAAGGGGGGAGCCTGGGTTACAGATTTAGTAGGTTATTGCAAATACCATTATGAGTGAACGGTGTTATAAAAAATGTCATAGTTACGCTCGAGTTTCCCAAATGACGTAGGGGTATTGTAGGCTGTTATGTTATGTAAGGACTATTGTTTCATAAGGTGTATTTCGCAGCTTATTAGTTTGCGGCTGTGAACGATGCCTTGAAATATTGCGTCACACCTAACCCCCATCTGGACCAACGGGTTTAAGCGAGCTCGGGTGCCAGCGATGGGGTTGGAGGCTATAACTTACCAATATGTATATGGGTCAACGTTATTGTTAAACGTTAGTTAAAAGTTAGTTAGATGACACGTTGTTGCACGAGCGAATATTACAACTGTCTCCAAATAGATTCCGACTAACGCTACGGTTTGTTTAGCTCGTCTGAGGAGGTAACCATGGAAACAGTTCGCCATTAACGCCCATTCCAAGTACGTCAACACATTTTAAAAAGTAGCCTACTAACCACAAAATATGCGCCCCCTCACTTACTTTGAAGACCTCGACAGCCAAAGATTCAGTGTATAATTTATACCATGACCTGCAGTCATTTTAGGTCTTTTTCTTAACCGTTAAAATTCCAATTGAACACGAAGAAACATGATTCTTCGAAGCGGAAAGATTTTCTTTCAAACTGTACACAGATCAGCGGGCGGGCGGGGGTTTAATTGGATCGTGCTGCTGTGGACTGTAACTAGGTCATGTCAGACAGTGATTGCCATCTGCCGACGGTCCGCTCAGCGGTGCTTGGTCGATGAAACGCGCTCCTGCAGTCGAGGACAGTCAGCTGTAGTCCAGAGGCACAAATCACACAGCTGATCCATACTGAGTCACTCTTGTTGTGCAACCTGTAAGCAAACCACTTACCAGTTGTACATACACAAGCAATGAAATAAAACCGGAGTAAAATAGAATATCATAACATAACTAGCAGATGTGGTCGCCAGAACTTGCTCATAATATTAGTGCCAGTTTGCATTAAACCGCTAAAGTATAGATAATTAAAAAAATGGAAAAATAACACATTGACTCATTCTTGACCTCTTTAGCAATTTAAAGCAGCAGTGTTAGTTTACATGCACAGAATACCAACAGAGTAACATAGGGGACATTGAAAAAATGCAGCAAACATAAACAGAGCAAAAAAAAAAAAAAAAGAATTAAATCCAAAAATTAAATATAATCCAAATAGGCTACATGAAATGCTTTGTGCAAGGGAATTCTGGGAATTTCTCTTTAAAATAAATTAATAATCACACATGTCTTAGTTAAGGATAGTTGACCTAAAAATTAAAACTCATCATCCTCAGGACTTTTCAAACCTGACTTTCCTTTTTTTCTGTGCAACATAAATTAAAATTAATATATTGTTAAGATTTATGTAACCAAACATTTTTGGTAAACCATAACTGTTCTGTTATAAATTTAAAAAATCTTTTTTTGTGTTGTGCATAAAAAAACAAAAAATAATAATTTGTTTCTCTGTAAATTATAAAGCAATTCATACTTTTCAGACCGTAACCCTAAAAATACATTTGGCAACACTTAATATTAAGGTGTCCATAATACAGAGTAATTACCTAATAGTGGCCATTGGACTAATATAAAAGAAAATATACTAACCAATGTAACTAAGTTATGGAACAATTTATACTTACAGTTTGTAATAATGTATATGTAATAGGCTGCTGCTGTTACACTTTTACACAGTCTGTTACACAGCTACTTATGTAATCAAAAGATTGTTACATATGTGTTGCTGACTTTATACAACGTAATTATGAATGCAAGTACACAGACATAAGCTACTTAAAATAAAGTGCATCAAGAATGTACTTAAATGTAAGTAGCTGTGTAACAGACTCAGCCTGTTACAGATGTGTAACAGTAGCTGCCTGTTACATCTACATAATTACAAACTGTAATTACAGGCTGTTCCATAACTTAGTTACATGTCAAGTACATTTTATTTCATGTAACTGGCCCATTAGTTAATTGCTTGGTATTATTACAACACCTTAACATGAAGTGTTACCATACATTTTTACTAACTATTTATAGTCATTTTAGATGTATTATACTTTAAAATATAATTGTTACATAATATACAGTTAAACTGCATTCATTTATAGACTGTAGGAAATGTACATAATACAGAATACTCTCATTACACACAGTGTACGCAAGTAAATAGTGCTAATTTTGGCTTCATACAGAATGCTGTATAATCTACATGGTGTACATAACATATACAACAGGATAAGTTTTAGTTATCTGTAACATCAAAGAAATTAGAGAGTGAAGGAAAGAGAGGGTGTTTGGTGTTTGGTAAGTACAGATCAGAGCACACATTGCTGTCCCAGTGCCCTGGCAGAATACCCAATGAGTCAGTGTGCAGGCTCGCTCCAATATACCAGCCTGAGCTCAAAGCATAACTGGTCCAAGATCAGCATGAAGTCTGTGCCCAACAAGTCAAGATGGCTAGTTCTAGACCAGTTTTAGTCTTGATTATTAGCAACAACAAATTACTACTGATCAGAAATGACATCAATCATAATAAAACTGACCACTGAATGCTGAGCACATACACATTTCTGTGTTAAATGTGTTTACCAGACTCAAATTAGCTTCTGTGGATTACTCTGAGAAAATTTGGAATTATTTAGAATAATTCTTTCTTTCTGACTCTCATCACTCTCTCTCTCTCTCTCAGTCTGAACTTGAAGGAATCGCTCTAAAATTCCAAGATAATACGAGAGAGAAGCCAGTCTCCATGGCAATGGTCGCTAGTCGGTGAATCACCCCTAGTTACTTTTGCACAATCAAAATACAGGATGAGAGCCCAAATTGTGTCCATGGCAACTTAGCGGATGTGTTCCACTTAGGATACAGGATTCTGGTTCTGCAGGTTGAGACGGGACTCATACTTAGACCAAAAATATTTGCCGATGTCTGAACCAGTTTCTGGCCTTTGGTTTTGCTTTAGATCCCATTACAGCACTAAAGTAGATCTGTTCCATGAGACACTTGGCCAACTACAGCTGTGTCCCATACTTAGCACAAAGCACCAAATATGAGCAGAATTATGTGAATACTGTATCAAATGCATTTCATCGATTATGCAACTGTACTAAAAAGGTGACGTGGCCAACTGACCAACAGCCAAAAAGTGACTAACCAGCTTTAATGGACTTGTCTTTCCTATTCTTTAATTCAGCTATCTACCATGTATCAGACATAATCATAGACAATCTATATCAATTATTTATTTTATTGTGAGATCTTTATGTACAGTTTTCAATGTATCAGAGTGTTGCTTGTACAGTAGTGCATGTGTGTAAGTCTGAACTGGTTAAGACCTTTCTGACCTCAGTCAGGTTATGTATTGTCTAACAGTAGAAAGCCACATTCACATGCACACAGGAAATGGGGAGGATTATACAACATCCTCTCACCTCTCTGCATGTGTGTTTACACGACGGGAGTGAGTCACAGGGAATAATAGGGGAAGATTCATACGCACACACACATACACATATACCCACCCATAAACTCAAGCACGTATGCACCCTCACAGATACGTGTACACAGACCTGGATTAATAATTATAATGATGACGCACAAATGTATGAAATATCTCCGTCATCTCTGTGTGTCTGGGGAGGCAGGAGTGAGAAGACACAATGAGTGAAACAGAAATAGACTGACTGCTAGTGGTTCCATGATGTGCTGTGTATTTCAGGTCAGGACTGCTATGTCTGAGGAACAGTTGGATAACAGCAATCCTTGCCCTATTTATCTGTAATGGCACCCCCACTGAGGAGATAGTTGCTTCCAATCAGACCTGTACTTTTCATTCATTCCTCTTCCAACTTCCCCTCACTTCTTTTCTCTTCTGTATGTGCCAAAGTATTGCTGCACTAACATTAACCTGTGACCTCTCCATCTACTATTTCCATCTACTGTGTTATCAAGACATGTTTAGACCATGTAGGTTCCATTTAGTCAAGCTGTCCAAGACTTGGATATCTGTACCCGTCTGAAAACCAATCCTGCAGATGGAGACAGTTTATCTGCTTGCTTAGATATCAGATACTTGTTCACACACTTTTATCCACACTTACACCGGTGATGATATCAGCAGGAATTGAACTGCCAGCCATACAATTTCCTTTGATGAGCTACAACTAGACCACTTCACTTTCAACAAACTCACAAAAGTAAGTAAATTTGTAAAAGTTAAACTTCAAGTGCAAGAATTAAGCTGATCAAATAAAATACATGTGTTGAAATTCTTCTCATACATTCAGGTAAATCATATATTATACACAGATACAAAATAGTCCCAATATTCACTATTTAAAAACTCATTTTCAAAACATTTTTTAATATTGATTTTTGTCGAATAGTGAGTTTTTTTTTGTTTGTTAGGAACTGTTGAAATTATTTAAAAGAGTTGTTCATCATAATATGAACATTTATGCACCCTTATGCCATCCAAGATGTAGATTAGTTTCTTTCTTCATCAGAACCGATGGGAAATTCAGCATTACACCACTTGCTCACCAGTGGATCCTCTACAGTGAATGGGTGCCGTCAGAATGAGAGTTCAAATCGTTGATAAAAACATCACAATAATACACAAAGTAATAAATCCAAAGCAATCCACACCAATTCAGTCCATCAGTTAGCATTTTGTGAAGTGAAAGTTGCATATCTGACATTTTTAACTTCATTGTTTATGGCTAAAATTCCAGTCCTCTCTGTATAATATTACTCATACTGATGGCACCCATTTGCTGCAGAGGATCCAATTTAAGTGATGTAATGCTAAATTACTCCATGTCTATTTCAATGGCCTGAGGTTAAGTACATTTTCAGTGAACTTCTCCTTAATAAAATAACATGTATTAAATATGAGTCCCATATATTTTATTATGTAACAAGCCTAATGTTTTAGTAAAGCGATCTGTTATTTATTGTAATAGTCACAGTTGAGCTGCAGGTTATGTGTTGTTTAACTACACTCATTAGCCTTGACTATAGCATGACATCTCATATTTTATTGTCTATTGTTGTATTATAGACTGGTTCTGCTGACAGCATTGTAGAGTCCTGTAGTGTAGTGTTACTCTACTAGATTGCACAACTCACGGAGGGGGTGAAATAAAGATATAGAAGTAAACTGTGGCCAGAAAAAACAACAGAGCTGGAAGGGAAACCAGGAAATTCTACTAATTCTCCTTTTCCACTCTTCCTCTTCCATCCAGACATGCTCTCAATATTTCCGCAGCGATGTTTCCCTGCTTTCCCTGCCCAGTTTCATTGTTCAAGACATTTAACTCACTTTTCCCTTTCGTCTGTTTCTCAGTCATCATCATTTCTGGCTGATTTATTAGTTGGATGTGTAAAAGCCCTCATTCCTTCCATTACCATTATCTAATATTTTGAGAAACTAGACTTTTGACTTTCGTGAGCTGTAAGCTATAATCATCAATATTAATACAAAAACTTTGAGGTGTTATAATTTAGTAATGTAATGAATCTAGAATATATGAAAGTTTAACTTTTTGAAATAATAAGAAATGAACATTTCACAATATTCTGTTTTTTTTAGATGCATCTGTTTAAATTTACTGATGTGAGCTTATTTTTCTTGACTAAAAATGAGTTTAAAATGCCCATTAGTGCAGTAGAGCATAAGATTGATCTCAAAACAGTATACTAGATTTATTCTAGTCAGTCTTAAACATGTCAGGGGTTTATTTTTGAATTACAATTTGAATAAAACTACATATAAGCATCCCTTCTTTGGCACATTTCTGCATCATCTTCCTGTGCTGCCTTGGGGTCATGTTCTCTTGTCTAAACTAGGCTAAGAAATGCAGAAACCTCTCAATAATCATGATTTCACTGCCCCCCATCACCGTCCCTAGCTTACTGTCAGGCTGATTCAGCGAGTTTCCACTTGATAAAAAATGTGCAGAGCTTGAAAGCTAGCAACCACTTCTGATTTGATCAAGATGGAACATGTAAAATTATTATATTGAGTTTAAGTGCGAGAGCTTTTGATTTCAGACAGTGTTAAAATTCATTAAATGTCACATGGCTCTGTGTGATCAAATTAGTGTGAATCATGAATATATATTAGAGTAGGGGTAGGCAACGTCAGTCCTGGGGCCTGTACCATGAAGCCGGATTAGCTGGCTGGCCAGGTAAGTTTAGGATTAGTTTGCACCAATCCTGGGTTTTAGATACCATGAAAGAAACTCGGCTTCACTTGGTGTTCATTGCCATAGTAACTTGCGCTGCACGGCTAACCAGCTCCGGGGCAGGTTATGTTCTGGGTTAGAGAGCTTAAAACGAAATTTGACCAATCAGCTTCCAGCAAGATGACACGCATCTGATGCAATAAAGCCACTTCCCCAGCTACTCTTACTCCAAATTAAAGGACACTGCATAGTAAAACATTTTTTAAAGATAAAATCATCCAATTTTTTTAGATTATTATTTTTAGAATTACTTTATTATTTATATAATTAGCATATCCTTAATCTATTACACAAGCCAGTTTAGTTTAATAGTAATAGGCTTTAAAATTAATATAAATATAGATAATACAGCTTACTTGCAAAGATTTTTTTCCTCGAGTTTTTCTCTTTCATTAAAAGATTGTTTCATCTTGCTGTGTAAATGTGTTTAAATTCCTCATATTGCTCAATCTTTTAATCTTTGGTAGTGAATCTGACTCTCTTACCAGAATTAATAAAATTTTAAAAGCATGTGATTGGCTGCTTATTGCTGATGGTACAGGCCCCAGGACTGCTGATGTCTTGTATAGTTTAGCTCCAACCCTAATCAAGCACACCTGAACTAGCTAAACAAGGTCTTCAGGATTACTACAGCTACAGGAAAGTGAGTTTTTTTCAGGGTTGGAGATAAACTCTGCAAGGCATCGGCACTCCAGGACCGACATTGCCTATGCCTGTATTAGAGGCTGTTAATCAATAGATTTTTTTTATCTTATCCTAAAAAGGGGCACAAACAATGGGAAGATGGAATGCTGGTTTATTTGCTACATTGGAACACATAATGTCAACATAAATGTCGGAACTGTCATTTTAAACAATATTTATAACTGATAAAATGTCTAGTAAGAATTGCAATAATCTCTGGGCTTCAAAAGTGTCAATTTCCAGTAAAAATTTAGAAAATTGAAGTTCCAGAGAACAGCTTTAATTGATAAATAAAACAGCATGAAATGATCACTCTTGATTTTTTTTTTTAACTTACTTGTCTTAACACAGACACGCACTCATTTTAAACAGCCAACTGTCTACATGACCACTGTATGTTTGTGTAAAAATACAAGGGAAGACATTGAAATTACACAGAAGGGTGAAGGTCTGAATACAACCGAATCAACTTTGATTCAGAATTGGATTCATCTATTGGATAGACTGAAATGGGTCAGAATATGACACTGCAGGAACAATGAACTTTCATGAGAACAGTGCGTCTCCTCTCTTGTCCTGTATTAACCCTGCACAAAAACACAGATTGACATAGAACACCTTCTGACACAACCTTCAGCCAGACCAAAGCTGACCTCCACCGTTCTGTGAGATGAGGGAGAAATCAGGCATCTTCTCTCTGATGGGCTGAGACATTCAGGAGAAACGTAAACACACACACAGGGAGAGATGGTGTCACTCCATTATGATTCTCTAGTTCAGGAAAGAATAAGACAGAGTGCTATGTGTGTTTCCATCTCTCCCCTTAGTTTGTATCGTCTTGCTTAATCCTGCTTTCCCTCTCTCCATTGGCGTGATCCCTCATTCCATGCAACATAAACGAAGAGCGCCAGAACCACATGGACGGCAAGCACAGCAACTATGGCAGCATAGAAGTAACTGTCATTGCTGGAGTATCCCAAAGAGGCTGTAACGAAAAGGGGAGAATAAAGCACAAATCATTAATCAATGAAGCAAATAAGCACCCAAGTAATAAATATTATTTTAATGCATAAGTATAAGGCTGGTTTATCACCATTTGGAAGCAAAATACCTTCAAAGAGAAAAGACTTTGATGCAAAATACAGTCCAATGGGTAGAGTTATCATCAGAAGAGTGAAAAACAATAGCGTCCTGAGCACAGACACCAGAGAGCCGTCATTCCTGAATGAACGCAAGAGACAAAGAGAGATTAAACAAATGAAACTAATCGAACTATGAGCTTTAAATCATCTGAAATTCAATTATTGGACTATTTCAATTTACAATTTCCCTTAGTCATAGTAATTTTGGTGTAAGGTCACGTGCAGTCTGAGCAGAAAAGGCATAGAGACACATCATATCTTACCCTCTGAAATCAGGCGCGTTTGCAGGCATGGAGTCCAAAGTTGTCTTATCGTAGTTTTGCATTTTTGTATTTTTAATTATGGACAAAAAGAGGAAAGATACGGGAACTCAGTATCTCGTAATTCCGTTCTGCGACATCTTGAGTAATCTGCGCTTCCGGGTTTTGTCACATGACGCGGATGAACGTGACAGCAGCGTGACGCGCGTTTTTGCGCATGTTCGCTAGAGGGCGCTGCAGCACCATTACGAGTATAGGTTTCCAGAAACGCATAACCTAAACTTCTGAAACATCTCTAAACCAGCAGTATTCAGTACTGGATCATGGCGAACTGGGCATTTTTGGGTCTTCCTTAACATTCCTGATTAAAATCAGAAGTCTGTTCCATAACGGGAGCAGTCGTGGCCTAATGGATAGGAAGTTAACTGGTTAACAAAGGTTGTGTGTTCGAGTCCCAGGCCCGGCAGGGATTGTGAATAAGGGTTAGTGAATAACCAGCGCTCTCTCCACCTTCAATACCACGACTCAGGTGAGACCCTTGAGCAAGGCACCGTTCCCCCAACTACTCCCCGGGCCCCGCAGCAATGGCTGCCCACTGCTCCGGGTGTGTGTTCACAGTGTGTGTGTGCGTGGTTGTTCACTTCTCACTGCTGTGTGTGTGCACTTGATGGGTTAAATGCAGAGCACCAATTCCTGGTATGGGAAACCATACCTGGCCACAAGTTACGTCCTTTCCTTTCTTTTCCTTTATAAATAAAGTAGGCTATGTCAGATAAAAAAAGCTTATAATTATGGATTTTGTAAAAGCACTACTACAATGGCTGCAAGATTTCTTGACAAAATGCAACATTTAAATTTGTATTGTTCATTTTATAATATTAATAATAATAAAAACAGGAATGATATTAGGTTTTGTGTTTGTTAATAAAGTTTGTAGAAAAAAGAGATAAAAAATAGAAACCAGGTTAAAAACAATTACACTGCAAAAAATGCTTTCTAAGACTAGATTTTGTGTCTTGTTTCCAGCCAAAATATCTAAAAATTCTCAAATCTAGAAGGATTTTCTAGACAAGATTGTCTTGTTTTCAGTAAGTTTTTACTTGAAACAAGATAATCTTATTTTTTTAACTTGTTCTAGGCAAAAAGTAAGACAATATTGTTTTCTTGTGTTGAAAATTCTTCTTGATTTCAGATGTTTTTGATATTTTGGCTGGAAACAAGACATAAAATCTAGTCTTAGAAAGCATTTTTTGCAGTGTATGGGGAAAAAACAGTATTTGTGAACTTATGACCAAACCTATGATTACTGAGGAAACTACTGCCGGTTTTCAAACGTTTTTACTGCATTACATGTGATACTGATTCAACATAATTGTATTTATAGTGTAGTGTGTGCAGAAAAAGGAAGGAAAGTAATCAGAATAGCGAAAAAGTATGACTGTTATATGATATTTAGACAAATGGAGGAAAGATACAGCAAGAGAAGAAAGACAGGACTACAAAGATAAAGATGAAGTTTAGTTTTCAGCACCACTACATGCATCACATTGGATATGCCCACTCTGACTGTACAGAAATACACAACATGAAGAAGATATATATCAAAAAGATTTCACTTAAATTATTTTGTTTGCAACATACATAACAGTACTTATGGATCAACAGTAAATTATAGAAGCATCAGTCTTATTTTCCTTTATTATACCTGCAAAAGAGAGAGGAACCGTTCGTCCTTTACTTACAAACACACTGCTTGATATACAAAACATCCATATAAGCTACAAAGAGTTTACAAAGGACACACAGAGCATCAAAATGTCTTTTTCGGTCATGGTTGCCATGGTATCAGCCAATCTCTATAAGAACTGGATAGCATAGACTCAACCGTCTGCAGTCTACTTTCTGTTTGTTAGCTCAGGTCTGTTCGAACAAAATGCATAAAAAGGCTGATAACCACTTTTTTTTTTTTTTTGAGGAATGGTAATTTAACAGGAAATATCAGTCTTATAGGCCCCTGGACCGCTTAAAAGTAGATTGGATACCACAGGGCTAAATGCACACATTAGTGAAAATGTGCTTTTTTTTGTGGGGCAATATGCTTTGTGGGAAAAGAAATCATAGTGGTTGTGTTGGCCTGCTATGAACATGAGCAGTTAGGACCTCAACACAGACTTTGACAAGCAGCGAGATGAGAGTTAAGAAGGCCAGTTGCTGAATAGACTGCTGTTCTCCCTTTCTCTCACCGAATACCACCATCCTGATCTCCAAGCAGAAGCAGCTGAATGCAAAATTTTTGAATAATATCAGCCCACAAAATCTGATTTGCGATGCAGCCTGGAATAAATCACCTCGTGTTCGCTCACTTTTACAGAACTGCCCCCCATTTTGTGTATGAGTTTGAGTTTTAGTTGCTTGTCACTGTCACCTTTGGCTTGGCACAGCTGGAGTTTAAAATTAATATTCAGTTATTTTATTGATTCAAATCACACCGTCATTGAACAGAACCCAGCTGAATATTGACACTGTTGCCTTCTGTAAAGCTGCTTATACTGTTGCTTGTTTCATAATTAATGAACTTTGCAACACTAACAGGTTTATTGAACTGAATTGAAACAACACTGAACTAAACTGAGCTCAACAATGACTCTTCTATGGGTCTGCTTTACACCAAAAACTGAATTTGTTTGATAATCGATTATCTTTATAACATTAACACTGTTATTTTCCTGTTGATTAATGTAAAACTGCTTTTAAATATTCCTTATAATATAAAGCTCTATATAAATAAATGTGATTTAACTTCAATTTCAAAGTCATAAAAAATGTGTCGAGGGAGGCCTTTAACCCACACTAAAGGCACAGAGTATAAAGCTCACCAGCATAGGACAAAAGGTCTCCAGTATTTATTCAAATACCAATGCGGTTCATAAGTCTGACTTCCCTAAAGCATGAGAAGATCCCAAAGCACAATGAAACAGCACTAATATACACTCACAGTGTGCTGCAGTAATTCCAAAAACCCTGTGAGCCTGGAGACCGTATGCATACTCCAGTAGTCTTCATAGTAGAGGCTTGGACCCGTAAACAGTATTCCATATGTCGAGATGTAAAGGGATAGTTCACTACAAAATTTTCATTCTGTCACCCTCATGTCATTCCAAATCTGTAAGAACCTTGTTGAGAACACAAATTAAGATATTTCTGACCCTCAATTGACAGCAAAGCAACTGACACATTTGAGGCTAGAAAGGTCGTAAGGAAAATGTTAAAATAGTCCATGTTACATCAGTATTCAACCTTAATTCTATGAAGCTACAAGAACATTTTTGTGCAGAAAGAAAACAAAAACAATGATTTATTCAGAAAGTTCCTTTCTCCACAGTACTGTTGTGAACAGTCAAAGTCTGAAATGCAAGAGAAGAAATTGTTGAATAAAGTGATTGTTTTTTCGATTTTAATTAAATTGAACTGGAAATTAGGTGCTGAAAAGGGGAGAACTGGACCCAACTAAGCCTGGTTCTCCCAAGGTTTTTTTCCCCATTCTCTCACGGATGGGGTTTTGGTTCCT
>JAUYWG010000152.1:49565-59952 GCA_034779775.1 Enteromius afrohamiltoni | reverse complement strand
ACGGTGATCCCGGCACATTCTTGTGGTCACAACCGGGGAATTTACAAGTTCGCACCATTGTTAATTTTCAAGTTTTTTTTTCACATAAAAATGCACCGTTTTGAGGCCCCGGAAACTAACCGGGACTACTTTCTTAAAAAACTTCCAGCGGCCAGAACTCTGACCAGGGGGGTGATCACAGAGTGGGTCATGTGTATACACTGTAGTGCTGGTAAGGATTGCATACAACTTCATGTCTTAAATGGGCGAACTAACCCTTTAAAATTTTCTACTCCACTTCATTGCTGATATATTATTTTTATTTATTTTATATTACATTTATTGAAATGGTGGCTGAGGTTTGAAACCATAGAACTATCTAACTAGAACACTGCTTTGGTTTATGTTTGACCATATATTAATTAAATATTGCAGGTTAAGTTTTTAACATTGTGTTAGCCAGCTGCTTTGTCTTGTTGTGTTAGTTTAGCAAAATAATCTGCTAAAGTCTGTTGCAGATATATATAGTGGGTACGGAAAATATTCAGACCCCCTTAAATTTTTCACTCTTTGTTATATTGCAGCCATTTCCTAAGTTAATTTTCCCCCCACATTAATGTACACACAGTATCCCATATTGATAGAAAAACACAGAATTGTTGATGTTTTTGTAGATTTATTTAAAAAAGAAAATCTGAAATATCACTGCTGTGGCACTCATATATTTATCTCAGGTGCTGTTCATTTCATCTGATCATCCTTGACATGGTTCTACACCTTCATTTGAGTCCAGCTTTGTTTTATTATACTGATTGGACTTGATTAGAAAAGCCACACACCTGTCTATATTACCTTACATCTCACAATGCATGTCAGAGCAATCATGAGGTAAAAGGAACTGCCTGAAGAGCTCAGAGACAGAATTGTGGCAAGGCACAGATCTGGCCAAGGTTACAAAAAAATTTCTTCTGGACAGTGGCCTCCATGTTCCTTAAATTGAAGACATTTGGGATGACCAGCACCCTTCCTAGAGCTGGCCGTCCGGACAAACTGAGCTCACAACAACTCTGTGATTGTTCTTGAATGGCCCAGCCAGAGCCCTGACTTAAACTCAACGTTGCATTTCTGGAGAGACCTAAAAATGTCTGTCCACCAACATTTACCATCCAACCTGACAGAACTGGAGAGGATCTGTAAGGAGGAATGGCAGAGGATCCCCAAATCCAAAAAGACTCATGGCTGTATTAGATCAAAAAGGTGCTTCCACTAAATACAGAGCAAAAGGTCTGAATACTTAAGACCATGTGAAATTTCTGATTTTCTTTTTAAATAAATCTGCAAAAATAAAAAAAATTCTGTGTTTTTCTGTCAATATTAGGTACTGTGTGAACATTGAGGAAAAAATAAACTTGCAGCAAATGGCTGCAATATAACAAAAAAAGCGGAAAAGCTAAGGTGGTCTGAATACTTTCTGTAGCCACTGTATGTACGTATAACCACGTTGAAGACAGTCAGCTTGCTCTTGAGTGTTCATGGACAATATGGCAGACGGCTTACACATAGTGGCCCATAGAAACAGCAGCTAATAAGACATCTGCATATACATATCTATGGCTGGAACACCCGTGGAATCACTCCTTAGCAACTGGCACATATAGCCAGATCACCTTCAGAAAATTCTAGCAGCTAGCTAAGACACCTAACAATGCCTAGCAACCAGCTAGAAAACTTTAGCATCCGTCTATCAGTCATAAATTTTAATTTCCACCTTCAGTTTCCTCTTCTTCTTCTCCATCTTTTTGTTTTCCATCCAAGCATCCCCTTTTTCCTGTTCCTTTCTTTGTTCTCTCTTTGTTTCTCCATCTGTTTTTCTCTCTCTCCTTCTCTCACACACTCTTTCCCTCTCTGCAGTACAGGGGAGCAGGCGACTTGTGCCAAAAGGAGAAATGCTGCACTGCATTATGAAACACAAACGCACACACGTATGGACATGCACACGTGTACACACACACAGTGACGGCTCTGTGATGGAAAGAGGGATGTAGATTGTTTCGAAAAGAGAGTCGGGAGTGAATTTAATTTCATGTGTTTCTGCAGGGAAGAATGAACCTTTGCACACTGATGCAGAGAGAGAGAGAGAGAGAGAGAGAGAGAGAGAGACAGTGAGTGTGTGTGTGGTGGCGCCCTATTTTAGGAGGCTGGACTTCAGCCATGGCTCTGAAGAGAACGATACTCTCTTTACTTTGATCCCTTTCCATCTTACACATACACACACCGGTATAAACTGGCAAGGATGAAGGTTGAGGGTCAGAGCAGTAACACATTCACAAATTGTTACATTTGTATGTGTAGGAGGGCGAAGAGCTGATCCAGGAACAGCCTGAGTTGCGATCAGTTGTGGAGATGAAGTTGAAGGAAATCAGAGAGTGCTGGTCTCACCTGGAGAACACCACCAAAGTCAAGGCCCGCCAGCTGTTTGAAACACAGAACCACCGCACTACCGACCTGCCCACCAACACCCTCAGCGACCTGGACCAGCATCTCACCGCCATACAGGAGCAGCCGGCCACACTAGGCTCCACCCACAGCACCCAACCCACCCTCCTTCAGCCACGCCCTACTTTCAGCCAGCAGCTCCAGAGGATACAAGTGAGACCTGCAAAAGCCACTGCACTTTTTTTTTCTTGATTGCAAATTTCGTAATCTCACGTTGTCTTCATCTCTTAGTCAATGGAAGCCCAGATGCAGCTTTATCAAGGTGTTGGTGAAGTCAGGGCTGGTGCTGATCACCGGAGACTAGAAAGAGAAGAGCAAGGCGGTGTGACGGAGACCCGAATCGTCCGTCTTATTGAGCCTCTGAAGGAAAGGAGGCGGATCCTTCTCGCCTCAAAAGAATTGCACCAAGTCACACAGGACCTGGAGGATGAGATTGTGAGTGTCACTTTCTATAAGCAATATAGTGATTGAACATCAGTATAAATATATAGGAATAATATTCATCGTGATAGTAGTTATTGCTGAAAAAAATAAACAAATTAAATGAAATAAAAAATATTACATTTTTAGAAAAAAAGTAATTTTACACTACGACTGTTGAGAGATCAGCTTGAATGGACTGAAGTGAGCCACTCTGAGCACTTTTTTCCTGCAGAAATTTTCTTTTCTGTTGTTCGTTTCTGATGCATTACTTCAAAATGAATAGCTAATATCAGTCTGTAATTTTTGCATGGGCAAACACAACTTAAAATATCACATCTGTTTACACATTCACATTTCTGTGTTTTGACTTTTTTAGGTATGGATTCAGGATCGGTTACTTTTGGCCTCATCTACAGAATATGGAACCAATCTGCAGAGTGTCCAACATTTAATCATAAACCATAAGGTGAGACTAAAGTTAAAAGGAAATCTATTGTATCTTTTTCTAAACTCTTACATAGGACACAATTCTAGTGCATTCTCAGGCAGGCAGTGGTGTTTCTGGTGTATCAAAAAAATCTCTTTGGGTTATGCTCACTTTTTTAGGAGAACAATTTGAAGGGTTAGCATTGATCACAAGATTTGAACAGTCAGTCCTTTTCTCTGAGACAGTGAAGATTTTGTCTCATTTTGGGATACCAGCTGCATCAGATATAATGTAACTCATCTGATGAAACTTCTACATTGTATGTTGTGTACATTTTTTGTACGTTCATAAAATGATGCAAGAAGATAATTCCCGCCAGCATCTGTTAACTATAGACTATAAAAGACAGAGGGAGCAGAATAAATGAGAGGTCTGGGAATTGATTGATGCATCTTATAGGCCAAGAGCCAAATATGATACAAATGCCTTTTGCTGTCTGTCAGTTAGTTCATTCAGTAATCCTCAATCTGTGAGATTGATTAGCATCATAATTTGTCACATCAAGGACAAATAACAATAATTGTTTTAATTCTATTAGAAAAGAGAAGTGATGAATGATTCTGATGAAGAATAAAAATCATTGACAGCCAATCATGCTCATGCATTAAAGCAGAAGGCTACATAGTTGCAGCACATGATTATAAGAAACAAAATGTTGTAATTAGTGTCGATACTAATATAGTAATTGTTTTAGTTATCTTTATAGTAATCACTTTTGGTCTTAACCAGTTATTTAAATATCATTAACACGTCAGATCCTTTACTAATAGTTTAGTAATGTTTTCATTAATATTTTAAATATTTTATGTTTTCTGTTTTCTACTTTTATTTTAGTTAAACTTTGAATAATTTTGCAGTTTTGCCATTTTTATTATTATTTTTTTAAATGTCTATGTAATTTTTTTTCTCCGTTTCGTATTGTTTTAGTTATTTTAGTACTTGAAAATGAGATATGTAACTGTAATTAAATAATTAAAAAATCTTTTATTTCAAAGGTTTGTTTGTTAGTTTTTGTTTTGTAACAAAAGCATTTTATAACTGTTTTAGTTTTAATTAACTATAACACGTCTGGTTTGAACTGGCCTTAACGCTTTGCCCAACATAGTTTTTACTGACAGTATTTATTGATACATTTTCACAAAATTATTAAAAAAATTATAAAGTATTTTGTTGTATGAAAATCTAATGCAATATGTCAAAAGACAGAACACCTCCAGCCTCCACTTTGAAACAAAACAAAGTTTTATTGAAGCTTTATGTAATTTAGTTTTTTTTAAATGCTTGAATGTAGGAGTTTAAGTTTAATGAAAAAGCATTATTATGAACAAAAGGCTGAGAAAATCACATTATTAAAAAAGATTATTACCCGATTGGATTCAGAATGATGAAAATATATGGAGTAGAGCACTCTAGCAACTTGCACTTCCTGGGTCAACATTTAGTTCAATAACATTAGGCAGTTTTACATGTACTTCTTCTTTGCGTGTTTTGGTCCAGGAATTCAGTACTCTTTCCGAAGATGTGTAGTAGCGCCTTCTACTGCCGACAGCAGGACGGAAGAGCTTGATGATTATTAATTACCTATTGTTGTTTGACCTATAATTAGTTTTATTGCAAATTTCTGGATACAACTAAGGTTTTTCCTTAGGATATTAATGCAGCTGCCCTTGACAGCCTGGTTCTCATAGCTTCTGACTTCAGTAATGCAAGAGATGCAGAAAGCTTTGACTGACAGCTCACTTGTGTGTGATTGAACATGCAGGCACTGCAGATGGAGATACAGGCTCAGAGGGGGCGGGTCGAGGAGGTGCTGGAAAGAGCGGAGGCCGTTGCTGCCCTGCGGACCCCAGAGGTGGAGTTTGTGCGGGAGGGGGCGGGGCATGTGAGGCAGCTATGGGAGGTGCTCCAGGTAGAGGTGGAACGTCGCACAGTGATGCTGGATGCTGTAAACCACGCCCAGCAGTACTACACCCAGGCAGCAAAGGCGGAGTCTTGGCTCAGTGGACAGAAACTTCAGGTCCTCAATGAGGAGAAAGGAAACGTATGTACTGCACTTAAAACTCTTGTGCAGAGTTAGCCTGTTACATTACAGTATATACGATTTTACTACATAACTGCAACAGAAAGTATTGAAATGTGTATTTTCCTCCCTGTGTTTCCTTCCTGCTGTGAGAGCTACAGAAATGAGCCACACTGTGAAACAGCCAATCAAAGCAGGAGTTTTTTGCCCTTACCTAAGTCACATAGGTTCTATGTAGATATTAGAGAACAATTTAAAATATTATATCAATGCATTCTATGGCACCGTTAAAGTGTGTTAATACAGTAAGGAGGATGATACACAGGGCAACAGCTGCAAATGTTGCAGTCAGCAGTTAATCAGGTGAGACACAGGGACCTTGACCAATCCAAAATATCCAGATAGAAATATGTTCCCATTTTGAATGGAAAAGTGCCCCAACAATTGCTCCAAAAAAGTTGTGTATCATCAGCCTAATGTGTGTACATGTGTATTTAAAAAAAGTCTTCAGAGTAGAGACCATAGCAGGATTGTAAACTGTGGTCAGTGTGATGTGGTCTTTTTGTCTTTTATTTTGTAAACCAAGATTTATTCTATCCTCTTTATTTGTAGGACGAGGCCAGCACTCTTAGGTTACTGAAGGAGCAGTTGGCCTTAGAGCAAACAGTGGAGAATTATGCAGAGACAGTGAGCTCACTTTCCCAGCAGTGCCGTCGCATGCTTGAGCTGGGACATCCAGACAGGTAAATAAATATACACTGATGTGTGAAAAAAGCTAAAGAATGATTGATTTCTAAAGAATCATGTGACACAGTGCACTGCTTAAATTCAGCTTTCCAATCAAAGAAATAAAATACATACATACACAGACCGTATGTCTGTCTCTTTTTTCTCTCGCTATCAGTGAGCTAATCACTAAACAGCAGGCTCATATAGACCGGCTATATGTGTCTCTAAAAGACCTGGTGGAACAGAGGAAAACAAAGCTGGAGCAGCAATACTGGTTGTATCAGCTGAAGCGAGAGGTAGAGGCACTGGAGAAATGGATCTCTGAGAGGGAGGCCGTTGCCAGCTCCACTGAACTCGGCCAGGACCTCGAACATGTCACGGTATCACCAGCTCACATACATAAACACTGTCAAGTGGTTTGAACTCAAGGATGCAACATATACTGACATCAATTTTAAAATTAAGATAATATTGAAAATATTGATAATATTGATGTTCAGGCTGTGGTTGAATGAAAATGCAGCCTTCCTAAACTCTTGCCAGTAGTTAATGCGATAACACATTTAATGTTGCAAATGGATAAAATCAAGTCCTGTGCTGTTGTTGTCCCCTGTTGAAGCCTCTGTGAGCTGAACTCTGACATGTTGTTTTGGTGCTGTTTAATTTTCCTAGGCCCTCCAGAGTAGCTTCACTCAGTTCTCCACTGAGACACGTGCAGTCGGCCAGAAACAGATGGATTCAGTCAATAAGATGGTGAATGAGATGATTGACTGCAGTCACTCTGATGCTGCCACCATTGCAGAGTGGAAAGATGGGCTGAATGAGTCATGGGCGGATCTTCTGGAGCTCATGGAGACCAGAGCGCAGATGCTTGCAGCCTCGTACCAACTACACAAGTTCTTCACCGACTGTCAGGAGGTAAACAAGCACACATACAGCCATTAAAACACGTTTTTTGAAACCTATTCACGGTTGACTGAAATATGAGGATTCATATTGTGTCTGTGTTTATCTTTTGTAGGTGCTGGTCCAGATCGAGGGAAAGATGAGACAGCTGCCAGAGGTGAGGTCATGTCAGGTGAGCTCGGCCAACCCTGGCACACTGCAGAGACTCCTGCACTCTTTTGAGCACTCCCTGCAGCTGCTGGTCTCACAGGTAAGACTCACACTAGTACACACACACACACACAGCCACGACAACAACACCTGTTCTGACCAGGTGCAGCAGCCACGATAAGCTAGTGTTTAGGATGGTTCATCCTCCTGATCCAGCAAGGGGTGCTTTCCATTTCAGTCCAGATGCACAGTACTCAGAAACACAGTTACAACCATCACACAGTACTGAATAACATGTAAACTTGTTGATGCCATGGAATAAAAAAATAAATTTGAAAAGGTAATTGCAACCTTTTTTTGTTTCGGCCCCTGAAAAAAAAAAAGAAGTTTGAGTTTTAAACTGATTTTGATTCTTTTTCTCGCAGTTCTCAAAATTCGGAGTGTATGACTCACAAATATGACTTTTCTCAAAATTGCAAAAAAAAAAAAAAAATGGGTGAAACAAGTTTCTATAAAATACCTATTAGAATGAATTAGCAATTAAACAAGTAGCTGTTAATTAAATTTCATTTGTTTTATTAAATATTTTAAGTGACAAATATTTTTAGATCCCTAAGTGTCAATAAATCGAGTAATTTTAGTTTTTCCTTTACCTTAGGTACGCCAACTGCAAGAAAACGCAGCTCAGCTGCGTGCAATTTATGCTGGAGAGAAGGCAGATGCCATTTTGTGTCGTGAGCAGGAAGTGATGCAGGCCTGGAAAGAGCTCCTTGTTGCATGTGAGGGAAGCCGTGTGCAGGTCACCACAGTAACTGATAAGATCCAGTTCTTCGCTGTGGTGCGGGAACTGAGCATGTGGATGGATGGAATAATGGGACAGATCGGCTCAACTGATGATGCCAGGTACCAGATCAATTATAGAACCATCTTCATCATTCTGAATCTACAAATGGATCTAAACCAATCACAGTAGACAATATACATCAGGATAATGTGTGTGCGTGTTTCTTTTTTGTGTCTGGGCGTGGGTCTTGGTGTTGGGCGGGTCCTTGTGTACGTGTCAGGGACCTCTCTGTGCTGGATGGCATGATGTCCCAACATCAGAATCTGAAGAGTAAGATAGATAACAAGAGCAAGAACTTTGTGCATTGTGTGGAGATGGGCAAGATGCTGCTGGCTGCACGTAACCCTGCAGCTGAAGAGGTACACATATGCATCATTTTTGTCTCTTTCCATAGTGCCAAATAAAGTATGCAGTATAAGTGTTTTTCTAAAGGGTAGAAGAATAATTCCATGGACTTGTCAAAGTTTACAGTGCTCATGGCATCATACCATAAGCCATTTTCCAGAAACACAAATGGCCAGGCTCGTGTCTTAAAGTTTGCCTTTTAACTAAACTAAAATATAACATAAAATATAATATAATATAATATAATATATAATATATCCAGCACTTTACAATGGAAATAAGAGTGAAGCTGAAATAGACTAGCTTTGTTCCTGTCAATATATATTTGAAAAATGTTCATGTTTATATTTCACTTTATACTGCACTTTTTATATTGTCCGTTTTTGAAAGAGGGCAAAAATAACAAGTGTTCTTTTTAAAAAAAATAAATGTGGACTGTAAACTGTAAATTTTTTACATTTAATATCGTCTCTGTACCTTGATAACTTGAATTGGAAGGGGCAAATGACCTCCCGCTATGTCAGAGCTCACATAAAGTACTGTACGGTGTTCGAACTGCAGTCCAGTGTCAATTTTTTTTTTGGATACTTTAATAACTAACGTCTTTTGCAACATTATAAATCATTATAAATATTATATAAACATTATAAATAGTCTTTACCTTTAAATTAATACGACCCTACCTATAAGTACCCCCCCCCAAAAAATCTATATACTGCACGTTTGCATAAATTTTTGCATTTTGCATTGAACATGGATCACTTGCTATCAGTTTTCTTCTCATAAATGATTACATACCCTCCAATCCAGGTAAAGGATAAGCTGGAGTACATCATGGCAAAGCAGAAAGATCTGAATGAGCGATGGGAACAGCACTGGGAGAAGCTTCAGCAAGGTCAGTGATGACATTGTTGTAACATCATGCTAGAGGTCTGCCAGTCTGATACTTTCTCAGAGTTATCTACAAACTTTATTTGCACCCTCCAGCCCAGCAGAGGCTGCAGTCCAACCAGCCGGGATCAGCGGAGCAGTCCTGGCTCTCAATCAAGGAACCAATCACTCCAAATACCCGTGAGGCAGGTGGTGGGACAGATGAGGTGGAGGAGCTCATTCGTCGGCATGAAGCATTCCGGAAGGCCGCGTCCACATGGAAGGATCATTTCAGCTCGTTACGCCAGGTCATTATGCAAACAAAGATTTATGTATAAACAACCTGAACCAGCACAGCACTGCAGAGGGTCTGAAGTAACAAAAGGGGCTGATGACATAATGACATGACCTAATGGATAGGGAGTTGGACTTGTAACCCAAAGATCTATGACTTCTGGAAGTAGCTCTTTTAATAGTTTAGATGGAATAGGGTCTAAACATACATGTTGGTGGTTTCGATGATTTAAAAAGTTTATACAGTTCTTCCTCTCCTATGGTAGAGAATGAGTGGAATTTTTCCTCAGGGGGATCTACAGTGAGATACTGTAGCTGACAGCTGCACAGTTTCTATTTTATATCTAATAGTATTAATCTTGGAAGTAGAATATTGCATAAAGTCATTAATGCTGTGGTCTTGTGGAAAATCAGTACCTGTTGATGCTTTATTTTTCATAAATTTAGTCACTGTATTGAATAGATTAGTTTTAGAAGAATAGTTTTTCTGTGCTATTAGACGTGCTAAGGAATTTAGATAAATCAGGAAGATTACTTACAAAGCAGTCTTTTGAGGTAGAAGTGATAGTTCTACAATACTTGTTACAAGGTGCAGAATTTACAGGTGTATCTATATGGAGTTTACACAAGACTTGATGATGATCTGAGATATCATCGCCTTGCTGCAGGATCTCAACACCATTAACATCACTTCCACGTGACAGCCCTAAATCTCGAGTATGATTTCGACAGTGAGTAGATCCTGATACGTGCTGTCTTACCCCAAAAGAGTTCAGAATATCTAAGAAAGCAGATCCTAACGCATCTTTTTCTTTATCAACATGGATATTAAAATCACCAACAA
>JAUYWG010000152.1:31578-49465 GCA_034779775.1 Enteromius afrohamiltoni | reverse complement strand
CATGCCTTTGGTTGCGAGAGATCCACCGGTTTCTCCTTCCCACGCAGGACGAGGCAGATCACAGTTTATTGTCTTTTAGGAGGTCTCAGCATTTTGCATGCTTTCTTGAAAGGATTAAAGAAATTCAGATCTTACACATGGGGTAATTGGTGCATTTTATGATTTTATTTTTTTATTTCATTTATTTTTTTACAGAATACATGCAGCTTAATGTGTGACAAAGACCATACAGTCTGTAGCACTAAACCCCCCCTCCAAAGATGCGTTAATTTTGTTAGCGTAAACTCATTAGTTTACAGTCCACAGCAATTTTGCATTTAAGTTTGTAAGTCTGTCTGGTGCAGTTTACACAGGATGAGAACATCCATTTGTTCAGCTCCCCTGAACAAATGGAAACCTCCCCTCCCTTATTGTACTGCCCACTGGTGCTTGAGACTTTAAACTTTTTCTGAGTATCATTACAAGCATAAAGGAATAATTCACCGAAATTAAATTTATTTAATATATATATATATATATATATATATATTGTTATGATAAGGCTGCTGTCGAGCGAGCTCGCGCTCTCGCTTCCTTTTAGGCAGGCAGGACTCTGAAACAGGATTACGACAGGAACATTTATTTAAACAGGAAACAAAAGGAAAGCTACGCAGAGCTCTAGACACAGGCATACACGAAACTTCAACGCAAGACCCAGACAGACTGAAATGAACCCAGTTAAATACAAAGACTAATCAGACAACAATGAGATACACCTGGACAGACACGGCTGGGCAAGGAAACAAGGTAATGGGCGGGGTCAAAAAAATAAATAAATATATATATATATATTTTGTATTTTTTCTTTAAATGTTCATCATTATGTAACATCATTCATACATACTGCATGCATGAAACTGAATATTTATTCACTATACCTAATTTAATATGTCATTCCTTTAGTTATTTAAATCCAAATCACTTTCAGTTTCTTTTTACAGTATATGTACCCAGATCTTGAAAACATTTTGTAAACACTTTCTGTTTCTATTTCCTGTAAATACAGCCTGGATATTTTAAACTTGTTTGTGTTTTTGCTATAATAAATACATCTTCTTCCTTCTAGTTCTATGTGACAAATGGATTTTAGGGATGTAGTCATAATTCTTCATTTTGTGTTCACATTTTTTACTATCTATGCTGCAGCCTTTTGCTAATTTTTTTTAATTTTTTTCTCCATCATTCAACACTCCATACGTAATAGCAAGAAAGCAAAAATCTGACATGAATTATGCTACAATTATTTGCTAAAATATCATTATTAATTAATTAATTAATTAATTTATTTATTTATTTATTACTCTATAACGCATAATGACAAAGCAAAGAAATTGCAGTCCAAATTCAGTAGTCTAGACATGATTTGGAAAGGAACACAACTGTCTATACAGGTCTAACAGCTGAAAACAAAAAATCTAAACAAAACCAAGCAATGAGATCATAGGAACTGATTCAGCACAGAAACAGGATTGAAAGAGGGGACCAAGAACATGATCTGGTTGAACTTCAGCATGTGTCTCATGGTAGCAGCGTCATGTTGGTTAGGGTTGAAGAAAAATTTAATTCAACAAAATTACCAGATATCTTTTATTGAAAAATTTGCAGAGCACAGGAAGCTAGACTGGGCTGAAGGTTCATTTTCAAAAGGACAGTGACCCTGTAAGCAGTGTTAAAGTTAAAGTTGTTAACTGGGTCTAAGTAATTAAGAATTTTTTCCTTTTAATTAATTTTTTTCAAATCTGTTTTTTGCTTTCTTTTCACTATGGGACTAAAGCGTTTATTATACGGCTGCAGCATAAAAAATGTGCACTAGTATATCATTTACAACATATTTATGAATGATATCTATTGTCTAAAAATAATATTCATATCAAAACATGACCGACAGGTGGAACAGCTAAAAATATCCTCATTTTGCATGCATGCGAGCTTGGGAAAATGAAACCAGTACATGTATAAAGGGTTCCTGTGCACGTCAACAAGTCAACTGTACCCCAGGATAGAGCTGATATAAAAATATATTGGAAGGAAAAATAAAGAAATAAACAAAATGGGACAATCAGGCTCAAAACCAGTGCAACAAGGACCACCACCACTACCAAATCCAGGTGAGAAGGTCCTTCTTTCATACGATTTAATATTATATGTGTGTGTTTGTGTATAACCAATACATTTTTTTTTCCACACACAGAACTGTATAAGCCGTGGAGAAAATTTGACTGGAGGTAAGCTACATGTACACAAGCTGCTCGGTCTGTGTTGACCAGTATCTATGTTGTGTATTTTTATGTGCAGGCTGTATTTTATAGTCAAAACAATGATTAGCTCAGTTCAAGCCATGTATTCCTGAAATAAGTTTGAAACTGAAACAGCTGTTTTACTTTGAAGAACTGTTCACATTGCCTATAATGGCCTATACGACTTTTTCGTATTTTCAATACCATAGTCATCTTGAGGAGCACATCCAGGGGCATAATTTACACTGGGGACAAAAATTAAGTTTGTGTACGCCCACTTTCAAAGTCTTGTTATAATTTTAACTCATGTCATCTTAGCAGGACGAGCAGGACACGAGAGTCTGCCTGTGTAAGCTATTTATAAGCAGGCACAGTTGTATTATTATTTTTTTAACCTAATTAGACTTCAACAGTCTCACTCCAACTCATCACATTTTGACACTTGGTCATAACAGTTTTGCATAATTTTTCAATGCTCAAGGTACCCCTTTTTAGGCAGTTTTCAACTTGAGGGGTCCTCCGTTGTTTGGCTTAATGTAATGTAATAGTTTGCATGCATATATAAATTTATTAGCCTATATATATTTTTTTGTTTCACTGGAGCACCAAACCCCACCCCTACCCTAAACCTACCCACCTCTGAACAATATAAAACACACACAGGCAAATGCAATCACAGGTATTTATTGCATAATCATACTAATTGTTTTGAATCAAAAGACTTGAATTATTAATATCCTTCAAATAAATAAAACTGTTATGACTGTTTACATTGAAAAATCACACCCCTACATATATACAATAATACCAATGTTTTTACCCAATATACAATTTAATTATGACGATAAAATTAAAGTCTTTCCTATTTAAAACAACGGATGTCGAAATGTGTCTGAAAAGGGGTACCTTGAGCATCGAAAAATGATGCAAAACTGTTTTGACCAAGCGTCAAAACATGATGAGTTGGAGTTGTGGAAATAGGTGGAAACGTTAATTTCTGTGATTTTACTTTTCTTAACCGACGGTCTTTAAACCATTTATTAACCACCAAGATTATGTTAAATTACAATTAAATTTTAATTAATACATGGCTGTGGGAGCAAATTAACTAATGATTACATACAAACACAGAAAAGACAAAATAAGGGAAAGCACATAGACATCAAACTGAATCCAAAACAAGATGGCATGAACACAGAACTAAACAGACAGGAAATGTAACAGCAACACGTAGCAACCTTTTTATTTTAGAGGATAGATTAAGTGGAGCTATTTCAGAACAGAGTGAGACAGGGAAAGCTTAATTAGTCCCTTAATTTGTTCACTCAGTAATAGTGGTTGTTTATGCCTTTTCAGGTACAGTAGTTAGTTTGAAATAAAAATTCATTTACCAGTGGAAAATTAAGTATCACATTATCTGAATTTTATTCAAATACATTTTTGACTTTATTAAAAGATTCTCTGAAATCTTGGTGATCATGGTAGTAGTTGCTGAATAACATAACAATTTAATTTAGTTTGCTTTTATGTAAGATTAAATATGATGAACAAGACACGCAATTCCATTCAATATGGACAAAACTGATTTATTATCCATTTTTACTTTAATAAACATGTAGGTCCCACATTGTTGACTATGTAGGCAACTACTTACATTTAAATTAGACTAATTATTTAAAACAATGATCGTACATTTTGTAGGCTATTCATATTTAGAAAAATACCCACCTAATAACGGTTATTACACCATTGACACACTTTAAACCCTTAAACATATCCACAATACCAAACCTGTCCCTATAATGTTACCTTACCCAAATCCCTCCTCAATAGCAGTGTTTTGCAATATTTTACAATATTAACAATATTTTTTTTTATATATATATTACAACAATCACATACCTCACACAGATCATACTGACATTCACACATAATTTAGACACATAATCACTTGATATCATATACAAATCTAAGGATAATGCAATAGTCGAACCTCGGATCCAGGAGGAACAATGTGGCTTTCGTCCTGGTTGTAGAACACTGGACACGTCTTTTCTTTCCCGGTTCATCTTTCAAAAATAGTAGATGTGGCTCTAGCTCCGTTGCGGCTTCAGGGTGTCTTTGACTACAGCGGGCTGGCTAAATCTGGCTTACAGGCATGCGCGGGCACAAATGCTGTGCGGGCACTATTGTTTCTCACTTGAGTTGACTCGGGTTTCACGATAGTCATAAGAGTAGGGAAGCCATTCACTGACTTTAAGTTGTATGTCAAGTCAAGTCAAGTCAATTTTATTTATATAGCGCTTTTAACAATACAGATTGTAGCAAAACACTGAACATTATCAAATAGAACAACAGAGTAATGGTAATGTATAATGATGAATTAAATTGTATTTATCAAATGCAGAGACGGTCTCTGTAGTCAAGACAACGGTAATCACTGGAAATCAGGTGTCCCCAACTAAGCAAGCCAGAGGCGACAGCGGCAAGGAACCAAAACCCCATCCGTGAGAGAATGGGGAAATAAAACCTTGGGAGGACCAGGCTTAGTTGGGTCCAGTTCTCCTCTGGCCGGACGCCCAGCACCTAATTTCCAGTTCAATTGTAAACACGTTGGATTGTGTATGGACTTATAGTCTCTGTGTGTGTGTGCATCTGGATGCAGCGATCTGTCCACGGAGCTCATCTAGGTGTTCCGATGAAGATCATCTCTTTGATCATCTCACCTTCTAATCTGGATACGGACTGAGGAACAGAATAAGTGAGAGACAGACAAATATTAGCGTAGAGGCCATTCTTTTTATGATGTAGCGAGTACGGCCAGCCAGTTTGAGCAGCAAGAGTCCGAAACTTGATGGTGAAATCGGCGACAGATTGATTCCCTTGGCGGAGCGTAAGTATTTCCTCTCCTGGCTCCTTGCCACCCGCTGAATGATAGAACACCTCACGGAAGATTCGAACAAATTCCTGGTACGAGGGAAACGCCATCCTTCTGCTTTCCCACAGGGCGGTGGCCCACTCCAGTGCCCTTCCAGTCAAAAGTGAATATACTAATGATACCCGGCTATCATCAGTAGGAAAATTGTGTGGTTATTGGTTGACATAGATGTCACACTGCAGTAAAAATCCCTGGCATTTTCCCGTGGTACCGTCAGACTTGTCAGGTAGTGAAAATTTGGGCTTACCAAGGGCTGGAGGTAGTGCAGGAGGGACTGGAGCATCTGCCGGTGTCAATGGCATTAGTGCTGCGACAGCCGAGGTGAGCGTTTGAATAGATCTCATCCATGCTACGGTTCAACTTCTTAAGTAAGTTCATGAGCCATGGAATAGATAGCCGCTGGATCCTTGTATGGCGAAGTTTTCTGTGACGCTTGTGACTGAGAGTCAGACATGTTGGGATCCATCAGCAGCTTTATTACAGACAGGGTGATACAGGCAAAGTTCGTTACCAGCAAACAAGATCAGCGAAGGAGAGACAAAGGCAAGGTAAGTGTCCAGGCAGAAGGTCAGGGTATCCCGCAAGAATCAAGGTCAATGTCCAGGCAAAGGTCGGGGTATTCAGCAGAGGGTCGAGAGATAACAAGGCAGTCCAAAGGTCGATAACAAAGTATTCCAACAGGTAGAATACATGCTCAGAGATGTCACCGGGGCAGAACAAAACTTCGCGACTTGCTTCTCTAAAGCGAGTGCTTAAATAGCGAAGATAAACGGCGACACCTGGTGCTGAAGTGATGAGGTGTTCCGTGGAAAAGTGTCCGGGTGGAAATTAATACTGAGGTGACGGTTCCCGCTGATGGTGGTCGGAGAGAGCCACGGAGTTCGTTGCTACAATAAATCATTCAAGTGAACAGTTGTACAGTTACTCTGTGTTGTTTTTATTTGTTCTGTTTGGAAGATAACAAGCCTTTAAATCTCCTTTGCTATAGATATGATTATAAATCAAGAACAAGGCATTTATAGCTGTATTTATAAACTTACTAATGACTGTTAATGTTGGAACAATGTTCTATAAAGGATGAACCGACTGTGTACTAATGCTTAAGTAATGATTCATAGTGTGCAGTTTTTATTAAGTGTTTCCATTTTTATTTGGCGTCAGAAGCAGGAGGCCAGATTTTATGGACAGAGAAAACAGAGTTCAATAAGAGTTCATTAAAACATTTCTAAATAATAGAAAAATTCTGAAATTACTAAAATGGACAAAGAAAAAAAAAGTAGTCTGACTAGATCAGATAGATTGTTCAAAACATTTCAAAGTAATAGACATTTCCAAGTTATAATAAAAAATCAAAAATTACCAAAAAGTTGTTTTTCTTATTAATGTTTTAATTATGTTGACACTCCTCTTTGTCCGGAGCACACATAACTCACATAATTTTTTTTTTGTAGTAATATGGTTCATTATTGTACAGTAATGGTAAGTTACCCCTACGAATATTGAGTATGGATGATAAATGTTGCCATCTGTCACAGATAGAAAGAATAACACTCAAAACTGGTTAGTCCAAGGAAATTCACTCCCTAATCTAGCACAGCAGGTTTATCTCTGTGCAACGTGGCACTGGAGGAAGAGGGTGGCTCTTCCTGCATTTTAGTGACTCATATACTTTTATTACTATTACTCACAATTATTGGTGCAACTTACTAACTAACTTGTTTTATATCTGCTAGGGTAGCTGGCAAACATACAAACCCTCATTCACACAACACGGCTTGCAGCAACCTAAACTTAGAAATGTCATCTGGTTATGTTACATGAACACAGTTACTGTACTGTAAAAAGAAGCACACATTTTACCATTATACACCACATTTACTGAGATAGAGGAAAGGAACAGCAGTAAAGACACAAATGAAATACAATATAATTTAAAGGGACACCATCACAGAAACATTGCAATTACTGACATGTACTGACATCTGGTATATCTGTTATTTCTTGGGATATTGTAAAATCTGATTTCAAAATTAAGGTTTAATAATTTTTCATAATTTTATGCTTTTCTTGTTTTGATCTTATTATTAAATGCAGATTTATAAAAGTGCCGCGCCAAACGCATGCCCTTAAAATAGAGCTACATCAGTGTTTTGATGCCATAATTTTTTTTTTTTTTTATCTGTTCTGAACACTTTGGATTGTTTTTGTGCTTTCAGACACCTTAACTGGTGATTGACATTTACTGGCTTCCTGCTCTTTCACTTTGTTTTCTGGGTGCCTCATCTTCTCATTCATCATTTTGTGTATATTCTCCAGTTGTGTGTGTTTCCCCTGAAGCTGATTTTGTTTCTTTTCAACCTCTCTGACTGTTTGCATCAGTTTAACAGTAACGTCCTCAAGACGTCTGTCTTTTTCTTGAACTTCTTCATCAAGTCTTTCTTTCTCTTTCTCCAGATCTTTAATCTTTCTATCTCTTTCTTCTAGAAGAGATTTAGTTTCTTCAAGGCATTTGGACTTTTCATTTAACTCTGTGTGAAGAACATATGTAATGTCAGGTTGTGTCTATAGCAAACATTCATATCAGTATGCATGTGCCTAACAAAATTTGATCAAATTTCATACCTGAAATCCTCAACTGCTCTTTCTTCTCCAGCATCTCCTTCTGTCTCATTTGCTCCTGTCTCAGTGTCTCCATCTCTTTGATTGTACACTCCAGAAGTTTCTCTTTCTCACTCATCTGCTTGCTCATATTCTCCAGTTGCTTGTCTTTCTCCTTAAGCTGAATCTGTTTCTCTTCAATGTGTTTAGTTATATGTAGCAGTTGTTTTTCTATTTGCTGAGTATGTGGTTCTTTCATATCAATGCATTCTTTATTTTGCTGGAGACCAGAATTTTCTGTGATTGTTTCTATTTGTTGTATGACTCTTTCCAAATCCATATTGCATGCCTTCAACTGCATTTCGGTTTGTTCCAGTTTTTTCCCTTGATTTTTAAAAACCTTGAATATGGTTTGGTGAAGTACCTTCACATAATTCACTTCAAGCTCTAAAAGGGAATTCAAACAAATGATGTCTAGCCTACCAGATGAAATTTAATGTCTCCCTATTATGACTTCCATGATTTATAACACTCACCTGTTATTAAAGCAGATTCCTCCATTTTCATTTTCTGACCCCCCTTCAAAGTACAATTTGACTGTGAAAGAATTAAGAAAACCGCCTTCAGTGTTCATTTTGAGTTTACAGTTACAGATGGAAACATAAAGATGGTACATAAAAATGTATCATAAATATTTTATAAAATGTTCACATAGAGCTAAAATAAATGAATAGAGAGGCACTTCTGATTAGAGCTGGTTCAGGATTGCTTATGTAACTTTAGTGTTAATGGCGGCCTGGTTTTATAAAAATATGTACCTTGGTACACAACATTTTTATGTAGCTTACTGCACGTTTCACCACAGTTTTTAAAGAGAAATGTCCACTGCATGGTGCGTAAACATAGCTTTTATATGTGAAACATTTTTATTGCACTGACATAGGCAAGTATTGCTGCGTTTTTAATATGTTGCTCTAGTTAGTCATATTGCGACAGTTCAGAATTGAAAATTCGAATTCTGCTAAAAGTTTTTGAATTCGAATTCTTTTTCATGTTGGAAATATGCCCTACACCAAGCCCATATCATATTAATGTTTTGTACTATTTCATCTAGACGCGTTAAAAGATAAGACGTGATCATGCAATCATGGGTTCGATCCCAGAGAACGCATGTGGTCATAAAACCCTATAAATCATGATTACACTAAATTTTTGTAACGGTAGGGTTAGTGTGGTCATTCGTACAAATTAAAACTTGTAAAATATGTTTTAACAACTGGGTAATCGCTGTAAAAACTCTACACACTACATTTAAACAAAAAACTTATTTTGATTGGTAATCACAGTCATATGTCATTTCATGGCGACAGACCCAATATTAATGTCATTATTTTTACGTCTGCTAGAGGGCGTTTGGCTTTAAACCGTAAATATAGTTCGTAATAAGGTACTTGTACAAACGACATATAGAGTCATTTTTTGTTGGGGGACAGGTACACTGATTTCATGTCTCGCTAAAATCTTGCACCCAGGTATGTTTATGCCATGAGACCAGGTAGGAAAATCTACATCTCAACAAATACGTACCCCATGTAGCTTTAGATGAACTTGTTTTCCTTGAATCTTTGATGGCTGATTTACAGGTTGGACATCAGAGTCTTTCCTTGCTGAGGGAACAAACATGCTTTGAAAGATGTGTGTTTTATTCGGTTTGGTGTAACAGCTGACTGATTAATGATTTAGCTCACTTCTAGTGTACACTCGCAGGAGATTATTGAAAACATTGAGCTAAGGTAGAAGGGAGTTATGGGATGCTCACCTGTTTCTTCTACTCCTACTGTTATCTCCTCTGTTCTGTCTTCATTGATGACCTGACACAGGTAAACTCCTATGTCTGATTCTCTGAACTCTCTTAACTTCAAGGACACATTTCCTCTGTCCAGCTCCTCGGTGGACAGACCTGCTCTGCCCCTGTAGCTCCTTCCCTCTATCACCTGTCTGTTCTTATAGAGACACACACACTCTGTCTCTTTAAACCACCTGATTTCCATGTCAGCAGCACTGATTTCAGGTGACAGGTGACACGGTACAGTGACATCAGACCCCAGTTTGACCTCAGCACTGTGAACTTTATCAGGGACAACAAGATGAAACTCATCTGTGAAGGAAGAGAAAAACACATGGACTCACATGTACTGTACATGATCAAAGTTTTTATTCAAACACTATTCTGTCATGAGACAGTATTATTTTAGGACTTACCGCTTCTGGAAGTTGCCATTATTTTCTCCTAAATTGGGACAAAAACATTCAATGAGAGAAATAAATAATTTCATAACCACCCAACATCATCCCTTTACAAAAATTGGGTAATATTCATATTATCTGCTATCTTGATAATCAGCAATCAAATAAACTGATTGTCTGCTTATAGCTAGTTTTTGTATTGTACTGTAAGCACTGTAGAATGTAGTACGGCATTGTCACAGTAACATAACAGGTGCTGTTAAGAACAGAATGTTTTCGATCAACAGATTTTTATAAATTTTTTAGGTAAAAATGCCTTTTTTTAAAGACTGTGCCATGTTACAAAAAAAAAATCACTTTTGAAAACATTTCTCCAAATTGTTTTCTTTTCATTTCTAAACAAAGAACACATTGTGTGAACAATTCTTAAAGTCTCCTGCCTCAGCATAAAAGTGTGCAGAGGGCTTGAAGTTGTCACAAGAAGTGTACAGAAAAATTGTGTATGTAAAGAAAAACTGCAATGTTACCGTCTTAGTCTTTCCTGCTGTTGCTGGTGAACACTTGTCACACTAGTTGTGCTTTCAAATCTCTTTCACTTTTACTGTACTTTTACACAGACTTTCACTTGCACGCTTTTCACTGCTTAGGTTCTGCCGTTTATATAAGATTTACTACTATTTTGTTTTTAATCAGACTGTTTGAATCTCATCATAAGAATGATGGGGGTTTTTTTCAGCAAACTCAAAACTCATTTGGATGACAGTAAATCCATTTAGTTGTGATTTACTTTTTTTGTTGCCTACTTTTCTGTTTAAGAAACTGGTTCAACTTGAAGAACTTGATCTGATTCTGTGTCTATTCTCAACTCTAAAGCTTAGTTAACTTAACTGGCATATTTTTAACCATGACCTAAAGCTGTGAACATTGGCAAAAATGCAGTAATCACATACCTGCCATTGCTTTTAAATCCCAAATTAATCTTAAGTAGGTGAAAAATACTGCTTTGTTTCAGCTCCTACTCAGATCAGATAAAACCCTCTAGAGTTTATATAGATTAATGCACAGATTCATTTAAAAATATTTAATACAAATATTAAGCATCTTAAACAAGATTAATTTTCCTAAAATATCTATTGAAAACACTCCATAATGACAAACGTGACAGGTATTTTTGCAAATTCATTATCCTGTATATCACTGCATGCGCTCAAAAATCTAATAGGTCTAATTGATTTCTGTAACTGAAGCTAGAGGTTAATGCTGGAATCCGAAATTATGTTTATATTTGGATCTGTCGTTTTCCTGATTGTCATCAAAACTCATTTCTGAGAGTTTTTAAGAGTTTCAAAAACATAACATACAAATAACATGAAAATGGTGTCTTAATTCCTAAAGTTACAAATAGTAGGATAGATTTATTTTTTTTAATATTCTGAGCTGAGATATTTAATTTTCTTTAAAGACAAAAAAGCTATGGTTAAACCAAATAAAAACAAGTGGTTTTATCACAAAAAACTAAACAAAACAAAACAAGAAACACCACCTGATGGCAGTAGAGACCAGGCATGTTCACAAAGAGCTCAGATGTAATATTATTCTAATTTAGAAGAGAGGCAGAAAATAAATGTGCGATTACAAACACCCTGAAATCAACATTTTAACACCATTCAAGGGTTAGACTGGTGCAGAAGGTGCATCTGGAGAGCAATAAGCTGTTATGAATGCTAATAGCCTATTGCCAATACTTGACATGGGTTGATTTGTGTGGAGCCCCCTAGTGGGAAACTGCATTAAATGCAGCCCATTAAAACCAAACCACAAAGCAAAGAAGCCTGTCACATAAATGCAAATGATGCATATTAAATAGGGAGGGTGATTGCAATCACAGACCAAACCAAATGAATGATGACAGGTTATCATCTCTTCACACATCTTTTCTGGCAGAAATCATTTTTGAACTAGCCAGAAAGTTTGTAGATGTTTTAAATAACTCTTATTTAAAAACGCTCTTAGTCTCCAGACCTCTAATGAGACACACCTGATCTAATCACCTGTAGCAGTTTAAAAGACATGCTGAGATGGAGACTGATGCACTCTGACGGCATCTGACACTCACCAGCACTGAGCACTATGATCCTGGAGGCTCACCTGCATAGCGATCAGGGGATCGCTTTATTGGCCAAGACCATGTTACTACATGCATTACATGCCTCAACGTTATGTTCATTGATGTTACTTTGAAATCAGTTCTGTTAATAAAACATTTAATTAGAACTCTTCTCTTAGTGTCTTGACTGAGCGTTACAAGTTTGAAGACATTACAAGAGAGCTGTTTAGATTACCCGAGGTAATGTTGTTTGCATGATTGTTAATTAGCATGAAGTTAATAGCATGTCTCTAGCATGATTTGCATGTTACTAGCATATTTATCAAGTAACTAGCATGTTGTTAGCATGATTAGAAATGGCAAGTTTTATTTTACTTTAACATTTGGTTTCAGATGAAGAAGTTGAATTAGGACTAAAGTTTTTCAAGCCAACTTAATTATTCTTTTCACTTGAAAAAAATGTAGTGAGTTAATATCCATGGGAATAATTTCCTGCTGACTGGGCGAAAACAGCCTGAGCTGTCTTGTCCATTAACATTGAATGGAAAGCGCCTGACAGCCCAGATACTTTTGCATATATATTTAGCATAAAGCATAATTTCATCATGCACCTACTTTATAATTTCCCTATTCCTTGTTTTACAGGCTTGTTTTTGTTTAAGTTGACATATAAAAGTGTACTTTGCTTTGGAAATATTTTATTTTGATAACGTTACTTGTCATGTTACTTGTCATGATACATGTCAGGTAATTTGTGTTAGAGAATTAGTAGCATGTCAAAGACTATCTGATTAATGCCTGCTAACACTTTATTGTAATGGCTCCCCAACACATAATCTAATGCAGGGTTGCCCGACCATGCTCCTGGTGATCAACTGTCCTGCAAAGGTTAGCTCCAACTTTAATTAAACACACATGCAAGTGATTAGAGTTGGAGCTAAACTTTGCAGGACAGCCGATTGCCAGGAGCAGGGTTGGGCACCCCTGATCTAATGAGTTTATGTCATTTTGATGAATAATAAAAAGACATGACAAGTTATTCTACAAACCCTAATGTAATACTCAAGCTAATCCTTGAAAGTAGTAGTTAGCACTCTCTTAACTAATACTAATGAGCTACAAAAGAGGGGACATCAAAATAAAATGCAGCTGGCATTTTTATTAGGACTTTATTGATTAAAGTTTCAACAACCTTTCTTGTTGGATAAACATGGCTAAAACCAGATGAATACGTTACTTTAAATGAGTCTACACCCCAAGATTACATCCGAAAGGCAAAGGAGGTGGAGTAGCTACAATTTATAGCAATATTCAAAATAGTTTAATTTCATCATTATACATTATCATCACTCTGTTCTCATGCTTGATAATGTTCAGTGCTTTGCTACAATCTGTATTGTTAAAAGCGTTATATAAATAAAAGTGATTTGACTTGACTTGAAGGCAGATAAAGACTAGTCTCGCGTAGCCAGACCTTCAGACTGATGGGGGTGTGGAAATAATAACACACAATAACAGAACGGCGTGCAACAAGTCAGTCAGCATAGAAAATCCAGATGAGGCACTTGTGGCAAACATCTGTTTAAAGCATATCTCTCCACTTTTTAACACCCACAAGCAATTCTGGAGAACCGAACACAATACTGAATCGGCCAGCTGCAATGTCAGCGTCTGTTGTTTCATGTTTGCCAGCAAACGCAGCTGATATCCCCTTCTAAGTTAGGTACTTCACTTGATCTTCCAAAATACAGGCTAAAATATCTCTTCTTGTTTCCACTAAGTTCCTCAAACAAATCTCCTGGACATCTTTTAAAGATTCTATGCTGTGAACCTCACATACTTTTGAGAATCCAACGTTTAACTGATCTTAATTAATGCTTATTGTCACTCGTAAACACAACTGTTTTTTTTCCACAATCACACGTCTGCGCTTTGTTTCCTGGTGGACCAAAAATTAAACGCGGCACTCGGTCCACCGGACTCCCATAAAATTTAACCATTTGATGACTTCGACATTCCTGAAGGGTTTCCAGTTAAGTATACCATATGCATCAGACATTTAGCCAACGTTCCATGGGCATGACGTCTGAGGCTGAGACTAGATGAGAAGCACCCTCCTGATAATGATGACATTAATACATTAAGATGTAGTTCACAGTATTACCTGACCCTGGAATTGATTCTATCCTGTGCCTTATAACCTTCTCCCTGATAACAGCTTTATCAGGTAATAATTTATTTTCCTTAATCAGTATTAAATGGGGTGAATGTAAATGTTCTCCATTCAGCCTAGCCTTTTCCAGTTTAAACGCAATCACAAATTCTTATGTTGATGAGAAAGCGACATTCATATTCTGTGACATTTAAGGACATTTAGGTCTACATAAGGTGAATCTACAGCTTTAAATATACTGTCATTAAAAATACTTAAGCTCTTTCATTCTACAAGAAAAACAATTGAATGATGTAGTTTCATGGAAAATGAGCTGAGATACAGTTGAGCTGAGATGGACTAATGGTCACATCACATTCTTTTTCCTGTGAGTAATAGCTCAGAGATGGCCACCTTCACGCAGAGTTTTTCCACTGGGTGTGTTTAATTAGGACTGGATGTAAAGGTTGGACACCCCTACCATTGTGCTTCTATTTTCAAACGTTAACTGTAACAACGATATTACAGGACTAATAGATTTTAGATAAATACATTAAGTAAATAGATTTTAATGACATTATAATCATAATTAGAATATTTTTGTATTGAGCAATCTAACAAAAATTAATCGTATTGTCTTTAACTTTAACATTCCTGAATGTGACTATATGACATCCGAATTGACTTTCTCTTAGGTTACATATTGCTTTATTTTTCAGATTTTAGAGAACCCTAAAGTGCACACACAGAGCAGTGAGAAGTGATCAACCACGCACACACACCGTGAACACACACCCGGACCATTGCTGCGATGCCCGAGGAGCAGTTTGGGGAACGATGCCTTGCTCAAGGGTCTCAACTCAGTCAAGGTATTAAAGGTGGAGAGAGTGCTGGTTATTCACAATCTCTGCCGGACCTGGGACTCAAACTCACAACCTTTGGGTTACAGGTCCAACTCTCTATCCATTAGTCCACGACTTTTAAAACTTGAACCATTGGAACACTAACACAGTGGTTTTCAATCCTGTTCCTCGGTCTCCCTTATCTGGCACAACCATTTGAGTTCACAGATCTTTTTCCTAATGATCTGATAATCTGAATCAGGAGTGTAAATTAGGGAGACATACAAAGTGTGCAGAGAGGTGGGTCTCCAGCATAGACGGTAAAAAAATGGACGACGCACATTCAAGCCACAATTTGTTCCAACTGACTGGTTACATTTTTGTCTGCTGTTTGCTGTATAAAATGCTTGTGTTTAAATAAGGTAAATACAACCCCAATCTCTTCCTGAAGCACCCATTGGCACCTCAGTTCACTCAAAGAAGCTGCCAGTCTCAGCTGTCAATCATGATGTCACACTGCCGTTTTTATAGCATCACACTTAAACCACACTTATTTACAAAAACAAACACCCTAACTTACATCAGCGTAATAAAATCCACAACAAATGAGAAAAATATTCAAAATGAAAATGTATTGTAAAATGTAATGCCCCTTTAGATTACAATAAAAGGGCCGGGTTTATCACCTATACAGGGACCGGCCACCTGGGCGCAATCGAACTGCAAAGGCTTCACTTTTCAGCATTAGTGTGGCACACTTGGTCCCCAGGAACAAGTTTGAGAATTAGATTACCCCTAGATTCAGTATGAAACTCTTACTTTCTCTTACTAGTGATCATAATCATGCTGAGATGTAGTTTTAAAGGTGTTTAATATATGCTGACTTGCTCCGTGCAATTGTGTCTCTGTAGTGGCGACAAAAAAGTATGGTCAGACTGTGAGTGCTGTCGTGGTTCGTGTGACACTTTACAAATTTTGTCATTGTTTTGGAGCTTACTGCCCTATAACCTTAAGGCTAACATATTGATACTAACACCCAAAAAACTTTAATTTCAGGGGGACTTTAACTAATAATGACACAACAGAGGCAGGAAAAGGAATGACCAAATATGGGCACATGAAGGAGAAAACACAACTAAAGGTCTATATGTTGTTGATCCTAGAATAACATTTTCATCTAAAACCGACCATATCCCCTACACCTAAACCTAACCTTAACCATGAGTTATACCTGAAATCAGAGGAAATTACATATGAATGACAGTAATGTACAAAAACCAAACACTGATTGAAAGTATAAAACTGTAAACCGGTTCTTCAAATCAGATTTTTTTGTTGTTGTTCCAGGGTCAACAAATATGTTGATCCAGGAACATGTTGCACGCTGTAAAATCAGGTTCTGCCTGTTCTCAACCCCAGAAGTGCTGCTTCAACCCTGTCTCAACTAATTTCTGCAGGACATACAGGAATGGTAGAAAAACACTCACTTCACCAATGGAAAAAGGCAATCTGAGAGGTGCAGAGAGAACATCTCTCGCTATTCAGAAAGATGGCTGAAGAGCTTGTAATCTACCAAACAGCTACCTATTAACTGAGAAAAAGCCCTTCCAAGGAAAATAATCATTGTTATTCTGTCAAAACAACACCTTAGCTTGTAGTCAACCACATCTCTGGGGTTACATGTTGTACATCATATGTCTATAAATGGATCAAGATATAAAGTATTTGTGGCACATAATTATCCGTTCGCTGTTTTTGGATCCAACTCCTTTGAGACTCCTGTAGATATAATTAAGCTACTTTGAGTCCATATTGAAAGTTATGAAAAAAAAAAAAAAATTACAGCACATGGGTCTTTGACGTTCTCTGAGCCAACTAATGTGACACTGACAGCAGTGTGCATATCTATGTATATTAGCCATTTGCTGCTTAATCTATTTATCCAGCCAGGAGTAAATTAATCCCAGTGCTCAATTCTAGTGAGTCTGATGAATGAACAGCCTTTTTTCTTTGCTCGTACACATTTATAAATAAGCCTAGCATTATTCACTGTAGTGTTTTACATTACCGACAGTCCACTAGAAACCCACATGTATAGATTAATTTATACATTATTTATGCTGTATAAAACATATGCTGACACCACAAATGGAAGCGTTTAGAACACTTGCATTTATACCCCACATACTGTACATAATGTTTGCGTCTATATTGTGAATTATTTATATATTGCGTGATCTATTCTGAATCTGTACATTTTGTGTAATATTAATTCTGGTAGATCTGCTGCAATTTCTTTGGGTGAAAATGTCCTGCAATTTACCACCTACCATTACCCATATGGTATGTCCATGGTGTACTGGCATTCATTTGTGATGATACCTCAATCACCTGAATTTAAACAATGCAGTATACAGAGCACGTACTGTACTGTATAAATGTTAATTGCTCTTACACGCACAAGAAATTGCTTAGCACTTAACATATTTATTCTCAAACCAAGTTCATGCTCCACTCATCACCATGCTGGTACCCTACAAAAAAAATATGATCTTTCATGCAGTGTGTCATGTAGCTGTATGTGAACATTACCTATCTGCAAAGTTGTGATGCCAACAGTGCACGATAAATAAAGTTGTTGTCTATCAAAATGTGACGATCAGCTGGATGTGCCAGCAAGACTTTGGATGGCACTCCAGCTCTCCATTAACTGTGTGTATGTTTACG
>JAUYWG010000152.1:924-22958 GCA_034779775.1 Enteromius afrohamiltoni | reverse complement strand
AGAAAAATAAAAGCTTGTTTTACCAGAGAATATCAGTCTAGTGATAGTAAATATCAGCGCTTCTAGAGGTCATCAGCATGAGGAGACAGGACTCTGTGCTGCTGTGATTCTGATCACTAAAAACAAACAATAAAACATCTATGAGCATGCTAATATCAGTATTTGTACACACACACACACAAGAAATAAGCATTACTCACTCATTACGATGATCACTCCGTGACTCGCTCGAGTCTGCATTCTTCTTGTCTGATGTAACGTTAATCCAAAGATTATTCCTCTGAGCGCGTTTTCTCGAGTTATTTATTTATCACAGTGCATCTTTTTCTGAGATAAATTCTGTCTTATTCCTCTCAGCACAAAGCGTACAGTCTTCGGGATGATCTTCAGGTAAACTCTCGCTGCTTTGTTTTTGCTGATTTGGGTATTTACATGTGACGCGCTCCGCATGGATGATTATCATACCTATTGTTTGGGCGGCGCGGGGGCGTGGTCGCATTAAGAGATAATGAAGAAGATGCGAAAGACTGAACATCGCGCTGGTTTCATGTGAATTACTTTATCACAGAATTTGTTATTTGTTTTCTACAGATATAACTCTTATGTCTCTTTGTGGATTATGAGTTTCAGTTTCATTTTAGTGACTCATTGCTCATTAAAGATCACACAGATCAATGCAGCAGACAGCGCACCCTGTTTGTTTTCTTAATTTTCGAAATCCACAAAGTTGTGTTGTTGTTGTATACAAATTAAAGTAGACCCTTCACAGATTCGATTGATGTATTGCTCTTATCTTTAGGATCAAAACTCAGTGTGTAATTTAAGTTCTTATTGGCTTCATCAGGAGAAGACACCACAAAATGCATGTATGTGTTTTCCGGCCCCAGGGGGTTAATCACGGCTGCTGGCAAGCCAGAGAGGTCTGCCGCGTCCCGTCCAGGAACCAGACATGCAAGTTCCAGAGATCGGGCCGAGGGTACCAGATCGTGGCCATCCCCTGTGAAAGAAGGTCCTTGCTCAAGGGGATTTTCCAAGGAGGGACTGCTGCGAGGAGTATTAGGTCTGGAAACCATGTCCGGGAGGGCCAGTAAGGCGCTACCACCAGAATTTGCTCCTTGTTTTCCCTGATCTTGCACAGGGTCTGTGCAAGGAGGCTCACTGTGGGAAAGGCGTACTTGAGCCCCGGAGGGCAGCTGTGTGTCAGTGCATCCCCACCGAGGGGCGCGTCGGTGAGGGAGTAAAACAGGTGACAGTGGGAGGACGTGGGGGAGGCAAATAGGTCTATTCCTGCCCCGCCGAAGTAGTTTCAGATCAGCTGGACTACCTGGGGGTGGAGTCGCCATTCTCCAGGGTGGTCAGTTTTTACGATCGAGTCCAGCTCCATGCCGAGAGAGGAGATCCTCTGCACTGGACAGAGTTTGCTCTTCCCTTGGTTGACCTGATGGCCCGGATGGGACCTGGTGCTGTAGCACCAGGTCCCTGCATGGACACAACAACTCAGACAGGACAGAGGCCAAACGGGAGACGCATGTACTGACATGCTTGAGCCTCAAACGCAGACTGCTAAAGAATTCTGAGGCAAGGCAGAATTCAGAGGTGAAAGTGCGTGTCTTTCAGGTCGATGGCTGCGGACCAATTATGGGACCGAATACGTCTTAGTATGCACTTCGGTGTGAGCATTCTGAATGGCAGCCTGAAAAGGGACCAATTCAGGGCTCAAAAAATCCAGGACGGGTCTCAACCCACCGCTCTTTTTTTTTGGGCACGATGAAGTGAGAGTTGTGACACCCTGACCTCATCTGCGGCAGAAATTTGCATGGCTTTTACACCCACAGGAACGTTCATCCACAAGCCCTGCCTCAGCATATATTTTTTTAAACACGCAAGACGGCACTCGTGCCCGTCTAAAGCAAAGAGGAAACTCCCGCACTCAGAAGAGCAAGGACGCCTAGACATCCTAGAGAATAGCCATTTAGCTTAACCGTGGTATTTGTGATTAACTGTAATCCATCTGAATGCCTAAACGCAATGCACACATACAGAGCGTGTGATCTCTGTGACACCCAGATGAACAAAAACAGACCCGCCCATTTCTGTTGGTGATAAGAATCTAAACTCACACATAGTTTAGAAAACTAGTCCCGTCCGAATAGGGCTTTTGTCAAAGGTCATAGTTAATAAAGTTTGACCTTACACTGTAAAAAAAACCCTGTACTTTTCCTGCAGCAGGGGTGCCAGATCCTGGTTTGAGCACGGGACAGACTCCTCTCATTGAGAGCTGTTTATATTCCCTAGCATCTTAATGTGGGAGCGGACTTTCTGTCAAGACAGGGGCAGAGGCCCGGGGAAATGGATGTGGAGGGGTTTTTTTTTTTACCGGGTTCAGGTCGACCTCTTCGCGACAGAATAGAACGCGCAATGTCACCTCTGGTACTCTTTAGTTCATCTAGCTCCACTGGGGCTGGATGCCATGGTACAGATGTGGCCGAGGCTTTGTCTGTACACTTTTCCCCCATTGCTCTGCTACCAGGACGCGGTCAGTCTACTACTTGTGGCGGCGTTCTGGCCAGGCCAATTATGGTTCTCGGACCTGACGTCCCTCTTAAAAGGCTCCCCATAGAAGATTCCGATCAGGAGGGACCTGGAAACTTTTCACTTTATGGAGTAGAGAACACCAGCAGGATCCAGTTAACTGCCTGGTTGGTACAGTGCTGGAATTTCTGCAGGCTAAATTCCGCCTTGAAGGTTTATGTGGCAGCAGTGTTAGCCTACCTCGCCTCTCTCGGTGGACATACAGTTGGTAGAGACCCTCTGGTTACACGTTTCCTCCGCGGAGCACTGCGGTTGAGACCTCCAGCACGGACCCGAGTCCCAACCTGGGACCTTGCCGTGATGTTCGAGGCCCTCTGTGGGCCGCCCTTTGAGCTCTATAATGATCTCTGATCATCTACTTATGATCAAGACCACACTGCTGCTGGCTCTGTGTTATCTGAGGAGAGCAGGTGACCTTCAAGCCCTTTCAGTGGCCCCTTCCCACCTGGAGTTTGCGCCTGGCATGGCTAAGGCATTCTTGTACCCTACGATCACACCACGGCCGGTCGTACTTCAGGCTTTCAATCCTCTCCCTTTAAGGAGCCCAGCCAACAGAAGCAAAATTGCATAGGTCCAGTGTGAGCACTGGATGCATACGTCCACAGAGCTGACCAGTGGTGCAATTCGGAGCAGGTCTCTGTCTGCTTTGGTCCTCCCAAGAGGGGATGTCCAGCAACTAAGCAGAACTTGAGCAGGTGGATTGTGGATGCTATTAACATTGCTTATGAGTCCTCTGGTCTCCCACGGAGACTAGGAGAGCGCACTCAACCCGAGGTGTCACAGGTTCCAAGGCCCTGATGTCAGGGGTCTCCTTGGAGGAGATCTGTGCAGCTGCGGGGTGGTCTACCCCTCACACTTTTGTTCTGTTCTATAGACTGGGCTTGCAAGCCACTCCTGTTGCTGCTGTGCTTTCGTAAGTAGGCACATACACTGGGCAGGGACTTGCAAGTGTGGGGGCGTAGGCATCTCGTTCCCCGTAGCGTCTTGTTGACGCGGCTCTAGTTCCTGAAGAGGAACGTCTCAGTTTACATATGTAACCCTAGTTCCTTGAAGGAATGAGACGCCACGTCTTGTTGCCACACTTCAAGCATCCCTACTGGCATTTGCTTTATGATAGAAGCTGAATGCTGGTCGCATTCCATGTGCACTTATACTTCCTGGCCTATGACGTCAGCCGCCTATGACATCTCAGCATTTCATTGGTCTGATTACACACACGATTCAGAGCCGTCACGCTGGAGGTGTTCCCCATAGCGTCTCGTTCCTTCGAGGAACTAGAGTTACATACCTGAGATGTTATTTTTTAGTTATTATTTTACAGTGTAAAGTGTGACAGTTTTCCTGAGCAACAGTATATCTTGCCAGTTTACTGTATAGTGCATTGTTGTAGAAATAAGCCAGTCATGATGGTTTATTGAAAAGCTTTATCACACATCCATGTTGATTAAAACTGATGTTAAACACAGTAATTAATCAGCTAAACATGTAATTAACGTAAAGAATTTGATCAACGTGGCATCGGAGTAGGGCTATCCGTATTGCGCAGCTTTAGAGAAGAGGAGGAGAAAACTAGGGGTACATGTAAAAATCTATTCTCAATCCTGTTCCTCGTGACGCCCTCTGAACAAACTTTGCATCTCTCTCTCCCTTTCTCTCTCTCTCTCTCTCTCTCTATCTATTTTTCATTAAGATAATCAGCTCCAACAATGAACTGTTGCATTTATACACTTACTTTCACATAGCTATGAGTAGCTTTATACATGGATGTGGGTGTGGGTGGTTTAGACACACACTAGAGGCAGTTAAGCCAATCAAAATAAAATTTACAGCCATAGTTGGTTAACTATGCTATTCGGAAGCACACCTCAATTATACAAACTGTATGAAAGTTGCTGGAAATGTGAATTAGGCTTCACATGAAAGTAGGTTGGTAAGTTTATCATTTGGGAGGGTTTTTAGGTTAAACTGAGCCATAAAACTCCAACTGGTTCTTGCTACCAGTAAGTCAGAGGTTATGCATCTCATTAGGAAATCTTAGTATCAAGGTCATGTGTCACTGGAAATCTAGAGCTGATGATCTGTGCAGTAAGAGAATGTCTCCATCACTCCATCAGTGCAAATTAGATGCACAAATTATTCAGAACCTTTCTTCCATCATCAGCGGCTCTGAAAAGTGCTTACTGGGGTTAACATACCACAGAGAGCTTAAAGTGCACTTATTCATTTCAAAGAAAATATTTAACACAGCAGTAGCGTCCGGCTACAGCAGATCTCAAGTGGTCATCCACGCTAAACTGGTGGTAAGATTTACCAATGAGCCCAAGTGGGCTCTGCAAATCGTCCTGCCTCCCTCAAACAAATTAATGAAAAAAAAATCCTCCTGACTGACACGAGTTTATGATAGACCTTGAGCCAGTCTTAAGAAAAAGTACATTCCAAAGTAATGTGCAAATATGAAGGAGCTGATTCTTGATTCTCCTGTCCTGTGTTTAGTGGTATTTTGAATTACACATTGAATTACAGTATTTTAAATTACACATTACAATAAGAAAAAGTAATAAATATTTCTTCTCATTTTATTGTATTGACTGTTCCAATATCTTCTTGCCTTCGTTTGTATACATCTACATTTTTTGGGATTATGGAGAGTATAATCCCATACTCTATGGAGAGGATAGTGTGGCTATTGCGTCATTGACAGGCGACAATAAACAGGGATGGTTTCTTTTCATTTGCAATGTTTATAACACTGTGCAAGTGGTTTTTGGATATTGTATTACAAAATCTTATATGGTGCCTTTACGAAATGGCAAAAACTAAAATGCTGCAAATGAATTTAGGCAGCAATATTAGCATGCAATGTTAAAATAGATAATATATTATTTTGAGTTACACTTATGAAATAATTAACAGTGCTATTTCATTTGTCAATATGTTTAAAATATAAACTTTAGATGATGAATAAATTAATAGTGTCAGTTAAATATCCAATAACGTTTGATATCTATATCAGCTGATGACCAGTAAGGAACCAATATATTGTACAACCATACATAAATATATACATTTTTAAATAACAAAATAAAACATTTGGATTCACTAAAAAATATTTTGATATCAGTTGTGTAAGGTAATTGCAAATAGACATTCATGCTTTAAGTGAAAAAGTGACCAAATGTTTTTGAGGCTACTGTATAGATTTATTATTGTTATTATTAGTAGTATTATTATTTTTCCCTACAGTTTAACTTGGAATACTTTTGAAAAACAAGACAACATGTTAGACAGGCACATAACTCTGAAGTTTAGATCTGTGAGATACATGTAAACTGTATTACTGTCCTTGCCTTATCCTACATTACTAAACAGTGCATGCAGCATACAAAGTGAATACATTTTTCTGGGTCTCAAGCTGTCAACCTCATCTTTCTCTTCCAATCTCCTGCACTCTTTTTCTTGATCACACAACGCCTCTCTCAGCCCTGCTGAATGCCCATGGCATGCCCTGACTTGCCTTCTCATTGACTTCCACCAAACAGTAGAGTCCAGGGCCAAAATAATTTGTATCTGTTCAATAAATCATTAAAGACTGTCATGCTATGTTCTACACTCTTCTCCTCACCCTTCTTTCTCCCCATTCCCTTCTCTCAAAGGCCTTGTTAATGTTTCAAAACTGCACATAAGACACAGCAGCCAGACGCTTAATTTGAAAGGTGCCCATAGGGCACCTGCAGGATTTTTTTTCTTCGACTCCTCTCGCCTCTGTAGTGTTAACACCTAGTGCATTTCAGACGGAGGATGTCAAGGCTAGGGGGCGAGGGGGAAGATGGAGGGACAGGGAGAAGAATTGTACAAAGTGTGCCCTCCAGAAACAGCTTTTACCCTAAAAACCTCATCTGATGAGTGCCATACGATGAAGCATGGGGTTAAGTGCTTTAATGCGTCAGTTTTTAAATTGTAAAAGGTAGCTATCAGAATCATTCAAAAGCAAACAGTGACAGCCAAGGCGATTTTAATTCTAAATTGTTTAAGATGTTTAGAATTACACTTCTCAGTATGTTTCCTAAATGTAAAGGTTAATTTCATGTCACTGGCTTCTGAATTATGTTTTAAAAACAAAACACAAATCTGATCAGTTGAATAGCATGCAAAAATGAGAAGCAGGGTATTAACTATACGACACAGCCATTAAAAAGTCATGTGGTTTCACTGTGATGTGCTTGCTGACCCATGCAAAAAGTGTCCTGACGAGTCAATTTAAGATGCACAAAACTAACGAACTGCAAAAAAATGCTTTTTTATGCATTAAATGCCTCTTGGAAACTGTCGATAACCTTAAAAAGTCTAATGATTTCTTATCAGTGCTTGAATGAACCGTAAAATCACCTTCTGAGATATTGACATTTACACAGTCATGAGCAGCAGAACTCGAGTCTCCATATAACAGCTGACGGCTACTTATTCCGAAAGAAAAACAGCCTTAGTGCTGAGCTATGGAAACCAATGCTGTATGCATTCATTTCAGATAAATAGTTAACTCTCGGCTTCATAAATAATAGATAAATACTCATTAATAATTTTATCAAAAATATCCCCGAGCAGTTTTTGCCTCATTGTACATAATTTTTTAAGTATGTCAGATGAACCCTCATTTATTTGCAATTCCATGCCATGTCTGTGTTTTGTAAATTTGTATATTGGTCTTTCTACTTATTTATTTTACAGATACAGTTTTAATATTTGATGTGTAGCACTAAATTACATTTGTTTCCTTTTCATGTGGAGAGTCAGCAAGCTAGTTTCAAGAAGAAGGACGCTGAGATGTTAATAGTGAGTGTTATTTATGTCCATAGAATTCTAGAATGTCATTAATTTTTAACAAAAGTTACATTCAGTGCATGAACTGTGGGGCTAATTTGCCTTGTGATTGCTGAGGGAAATTATTCAAATTATTCTAACCTTACTTGTTTACTAAAGAAGTACAACTGAAAATCCATGTTTTCACTGGATTACAAGTGTGATTGAAAGGTTGGCTGGTTTTATCCAGCATGAAAGTAGCCATGCTAAGCATTTAATTAAGTAATAGTGACAGCTGTAGAAAAAACTAAAATTTTAACATGACTTACTCAAAATACTTTTGAATTTAAATAAGGTTTTGTCTAGTGTTTACTGCTGTATGAGAGTTCTTGTTAGAAATTTCTTGATTTGGTCTTTTGAGCAAAACATAGTCAGCTTTTCCTAAACAAACCATGTCTAACAATGAGAGTGGTGGTCAGAACTATAGCTGCTCATTACTGAGAGGAGCTCAGTTCCTGTCTTAGAGCCCTGCTTCACCCCAGGATGCTAACACTGCTCAGAACCCAGTCAGCAGCAGGTATGGGTTGAACTTTCCAATGAAATTATGCTTCTTGACATCTGCCCAAACAGTGCTTAGCCAAACACCAGGAAGGCTGTTTGTGAAAATCTATCACAGTTGAGGGCACTGTTTGTGGCAATCTCTGCACATCTGTGCTGGAGATGTGAGGGGCTGAAGGTGGGGTCCAGGAGGCGTAGAAGAAGTAATGGTTATTAAAGGACAGTGTAAGTAGTGCTTGGCCGCTTGACTAGAAATACAATTTTCCAATGTTCTCTCCTGATCCTGAGTTGGCCGTAGGAGTAGGTCAGTGCACAGTACGAGGCCTGGCATGGCCAGGTTCGCTGGCGCTCACATGACTATGTGTAGAGTGAGGAGGTGGATAAATGCCATTCCTTCCAGAAGGTTTAGCTCAGAGATGTGGACCATCAGCTCACTAAAAACTACATTATGGCCATAAAAAAGCATAAACCATTGGTGCTTAAATATCCAACTTAACAAGAAATAACATTATTCGCCCTAAGTTCATGAGGTTGTATTTTGCTTTATTTTTTTACATTTTAAAAGATTTTTCAAGTAAACAAGATCAAACAAACATTATCTCAGACTTCTCACACGCTCACAAAGAAAGAAACAATAACAGGAGAATCATTTAAAAAATTAAGTAAGCAAATACACTTTAACCCTGTAAGCAAAATGTTTTTGGCTTCTCAGATATTGTTTTAGGAGTCCTCTGATGTAGGAATGAAAGATTTTTCACATTGTTTACTTTTTAGGAAGTTTTTATGGAAATGTTGTAATATTGCAACCTTGGGCCTAGTAGAGAGCAGAATTTCTGTATTTGTACTGACTTTGCCTGAATAGGTAAACAGAACATTTAAGCATTCATTTGCGGGATCGTTCACTTATTTAGCCCCATAGCAGTATATATCATAAGTAATGAACGAACGCCGTTCGTGGGGATTGCAGCTCGAACTCCGAGATGAGTTATTTTAAGAGGAATCCTAGACGGGTTTATCCCTAGTGCTAGGAGCTTAATCTGCTACTTCCCCTGACCAAGGCGGCGCAGCGCTGCTTCTTTCTGCTTCCAAGGATGAAGAGATGGAGAGCTCTGAGGAGACCACGGTCACATGAAACGGCTGGGGTTAAGACTAAACGCCAAGAAAAGTGTTCTTTCCCCGGCTCAGAGAAGCACCTATTTAGGCGTGGTGTGGGACTTGACCACGATGCAGGCTCGTATGACACCTGCTTGAGTAGAATCGATCCTCACCGCTGTCGCGAGAGTAAAAGAAGGCCGGTCACTCACTGTCAAGCAGTTTCAAAGACTGCTAGGTTTGATGGCAGCTGTGTCCAATGTCATACCTATTGGCCTGCTGTACATGAGACCCCTACAGTGGTGGCTCAGGAACAAAGCTATATCCCTGAGGGGAAATCCCCTTTGCATGATCAATGTGTCAGGCCGAGCTGTACGTGCCTTAGACATGTGGAGGAACCCTTCATTCCTAAATCAGGGCCAAGTGTTGGGAGATCCAGGTTGCCGCATTATGCTAGCGACGGCTGCATCCCTCAGTGGTTGGGGAGCGATCACGTCTAAACGTAGGAGCAGACATCCTGTCGAGGCAGGGGCCAAGGCCCAGGGAATGGATGCTCCACCCCGAGGTGGTGGAGCAGATCTGGAGAGTATTTTACAGAGCAGAGGTAGACCTCTTCGCGACTCAAGAGAATGCGCAATGTCCCCTTTGGTGCTCTCTTGTTCATCCAGCTCCTGCGAGACTGGATGCCATGGTACATACATGGCGGAGGCTGCATCTGTATGCTTTTCCCCCCATTGCTCTGCTCCCTGGAGTTCTAGCGAGAGTGCGCCTACTCTCAGTCTACTGGTCAGTAGAGGTCAGTCTACTGCTTGTAGCACCGTTCTAGCCAGGCCGAGTTTAAGAGTGTGACCTCTAAGGGGGCACAACTCTTAGCCACAGGTCTATCAACCAAGGTTGTTGAGACCCTTCTCCAATCAAGAGCTCCATCTATGAGGACGCTATATGGCCTGAAATGGAAAATGTTCACTTCATGGTGTAGAGAACGGCAGCAGGATCTAGTTAACTGCCCGGTTGGTACAGGGCTGGAATTCCTGCAGTCTCGCTTTTCTACTGGGGTCACCCACTCCACCTTGAAGGTTTACGTGGCGGTGATATCGGCCTACCACCCGGTTGGTACAGTGCTGGAATTCCTGCAGTCTCGCTTCTTTACTGGGGTCACTCACTCCACCTTGAAGGTTAAAGCCGCCAGTACGCTCCCGGGTACCTACCTGGGACCTGGCTGTTGTGCTAGAAGCCCTCTGTGGGCCGCCTTTTGAGCCCATAGAGGAAATTTCAGATCGTCTATTAACGATAAAAACCACACTTCTTTTAGTGTTGTGTTCTCTGAGGAGAGTAGGTGAACTTCAGGCCCTTTCTGTGGCCCCTACACACCTTGACTTGGGCCAGGCATGGCCAAAGCATTCCTGTACCCGCAAGTGGGTTACAGTCTGAAGGTGCCTACGGTTAAACCTCAGCCAGTGGTACTGCAGACCTTTAACCCACTTCCCTTCAGGGAGCCTGGTCAGAAGAAGTTAAACTGTGTACATCCACAGAGCTGCCCTGTGGAGAAAGTCGGATCAGTTACTGGTATGCTTTGGTTCTCCCAAGAAGGGGCTAACAGGAACAAAGCAGACTTTAAGCTGATGGATAGTGGATGCCATCAACTTAGCTTGGAGTCAGAGCTCACTCAACTCGTGGTACAGCGGCCTCGAAGGCTCTACTTTCAGGGGTCTCCATGGCCGATATCTGCAATGCTGCAGGGTGGTCAACCCCCCTCACATTCATCAGATTCTATGGACTTGACTTACGAGCTTCTACAAGTTCTGCTGATCTCTCGACCTAGCTGTGCACAACCACTAGGCAGGGAATTAAAAATTCTGGAGGCGTGACAGTTCAGATTTCACTTCATCACTCCCTTGGTCCCTTGATAAACTCCTTTTTCAACCAGCAAAACCAGTCACGGGGCACTGTTTGTCTTTTTTGGTTGGGGCTTGATTTTCACATCATCATTGGCTGGGCAGTCAATAGGTTGGTGGGTTTTTTAGTACATTTCACCTACATCTTCATTCTCTGAGTCACTTGCATCAGTGTCATCCGAGTCCATCTCAAAATCGCTCTCTCCATTTTGGACTGCAGCAATCACATCCTGCACACTGAATGGATGACCTTTCTGCACTAGTGGCATTCTGAAACTTAAAAAGTTTAATTAAATATGTGAATAACACATATAGGTCTTATATTGTAGCAGATAAACAAAGAATAGACAGGGTATTAGACCATGGATCAAGGGTAGAGATCTAAGTATTATCCATCAATGTATTGCCATTTCAAAGCAAATGCTGATCAAAAGTTCACTACATTCAAACAATACTGTCTGATTGGCCTATTATGCTCTCTATTTAACATACTAAAAGGGACACATGCATCCCCCAGAGCACTTACAGGTTCACATTCAAGACCATTCACACCTGTCCCTAAACAATGCAACAGCGTTGTAGAATTACAACATAGACATAATAAGCTCTAAATGACATTTGATTACTGTTTTGTAAAATAACTAAATATGTATATGTTCTAGACATTATAATAAACACACAAACAATTTTTAAGGAATTTTACTTACTTAAATCTTGACAAATCCAGCCATGCAAAAAAAGGAGATCAGCTTAATGCAAAGTTTGCAGATAGAGTAAGTTCACGACAAGTTGACCAGACCTATAAACACTTTTTTCTATCCAACAGCATTTTGAGGACAAACAATAGGACCCATTAAATATGCAAATGTGGTTTTGTTATTTAATATAATTATTTTGGCCACGATCATACCCAGAGTAAGGGCCTGTTGTAAAGTGTTGTGAAAAGCCAGCGCAAGTTCTGTGTCTGGCAGAAGATGCCTGTTATAGGCCTTAGAGTATCAGTCAAATATACAGGTCCAAAAACCAGACAGTGAATTACAAAACCAAAAAGCATTAGCGTTGTATGCTATGTGACTTTGCACTTATCCAGCAATCCTGCCTCGATTGCTCCTGCCTTCTGCTCTTCTAAGACCCTGCTGTGTGTTTGTAGCTCGGATACATAGCTTTGTATTTTTGTCTATCACTGGCTGCTGTTTATAGTGATAAATATATAACCTAACTCCTTCAATATTTCCTATATTATAAATCAAACCTTGTTTGCTGATCGTTTCCTTTCATTTTAAATAACTGCGAGTACAGCTCATTAGCACTCATTTGCTGGTTAGCTTGTCATTCGTGTCTTTGCTCGCGTTATACTCGCAGATATTATTGTTTTCTATTATTGTCTCCTTTTCGTATCCTATTTTTTTTCTCGCTCCATTTAACTTATTGTTTCACTTCTCATTCGCTCTGTCGCACCGTTTTTAAAAAGTTTATCAAACAACAGTGGTAAGTAAATAATTCAGTGAGTATGGCTTCTCCTTCTCTTGTTGTTCGCAAGTCATGCCACATGTACAGTTTATCTCTCTCTGTCAGCGAGGAGGGTTTCGCATGTGATAAATGCAGGGATATAGTTAGTCTAACAGAGAAGATTTTAGATCGAGAGACACGCATCCAAACTTTAACAGAAGACAGCCAGAATATGAGGGCTGTAAATACGGCTTTGGATGCAGGTAGTTCAGTTCATGTACATTGATCGGTTCTGGCAGCAGCAGGGCAAGTGGTTGATTGTGAGACGGCATAGTTGCTGGTCAAAACACCGCTCTTCCATTCCGTTCAGAACATCAAACATATTCTCCTCACTCAGTGACACCCACTGGGAAACCTGATGAAAGAGCTCTAGTAATTGACAATTCTATTGTATGGAACGTGAAAATAGAGACACCAGCCACCATAGTCCAATGGGTTCCGGGAGCCAGAGCGCCTGACATCTTGGCAAATTTGAAAGTGCTGGCTAACACTAAACGTAGATTCAGTAAGATTGTTATTGACGTCGGCGCTAATGATGTTCAACTTTGCCAGTCGGAGATCACTAAAAATAATGTTAAAGAGACGTGTGAACTTGCAAGTATGATGTCAGACACTGTAATATGCTATGGTTCCGTCCCTGCTCACCGGGGTGATGAGATACACAGCAGACTGCTGGGTGTCAGTGGTTGGATGTCTAAGTGGTGCCTGCAAAATAGCATAGGTTTCATAGACAATTGGCCGAGTTTTTGGGGCAGACCTGACCTGTTGAAAAGAGATGGTCTTCATCTCTCCTGGGGTGGTGCCACTCTTCTCTCTAGAAATATGGCACATAGTTTTAGATCTCATACTTGACTAACTCGAGCCCAGGTCAGGAAGCAGATAGACTGGCTAAACAGACTGTCTGCTAGCCACCTCACGTCACAGCAGTCAGAGTTAAGACTTAGCACATTGAGGCTCTTTCACCAAGATGTTACACTATAGAGACTGTGTCTGTTCCCTGAACTAGACAATACAGAAAACATCCAAACCAAATTAAGAGTAACAATTTAATTGATGTTCAAAAAATAAAGAAATGAATGATTAAGCTTGGCTTACTGAATATCAGGTCTCTTTCTACTAAATCACTTTTTGTAAATTATTTGATCAAAGATCATAAGCTAGATTTGCTCTGTTTGACAGAAACGTGGCTAAAACCAGATGAATACATTACTGTAAATGAGTCTTCACCCCAAGTCATGTCTTTGATGGAGCGGGCCTTGACCAAAGAAAGCGGCTATGAATTCCAGACCTTCAGCCGTCAGTCTGAAGGTCTGGCTACGCGAGACTAATTGATGCTTAACTGATTTGAGGGAGAAAAACAACAGTCTGATTTTACCAAGCTATCTATTCTCAGTAGTGTAAAACAATATAATGACACTAGAAGAAAAAAATTATCATTGTAAGGATTGTGTTTAAGTAGCACTTGTTTTGATCCACTTTACAGGAATGGAGTAGTATCTTTAGATTTGTGACTATTTCGAAAAAAGTGGAATGTCAAGTATTGGAGCTATGGGCACTCTAGAGTAGAGAAGAAAGGAAATTAATTATCTTGCAAAGTACATTTTTATCATGGGCAGAAACTGACACATATTGATTAATGAGCCAGTAAGTGTTTGCTTGCTGGAATATTAATTAATTTCCTTGTAAAAGCAAGAGAAATCATTAAGACAGGTGAGAAGACCTTGACTTCACAAACCCAACAAAGGCGCAGGGAGCCACAGAACATCGGCTAAGTAGATGTAGAGAGAGAGAGACAGTAAGCGAGAGAATGAAGTTCTCGTTTGGTTGCCTCTGTAGGTCATTCGCCTGCCCTGCCACAGACGTTCTCTCACCACATCAAACCACCATACTGCGCCAATTAGCACAGCCACTGTGGAGAGGGGGCCATGCTCTATTCCTCCTTATTTATCTCTGTTATGAATCCCATCATCTCGTAATCTTCCCTATAAAGGATCTGTAGTGAAGATCAAGTGGCTGTGTGTGAGTATCAGGGCAGGAGGAATCACAACAAATTAACCAAGAAACTTTGCAAATAATCACATCCTATTTTCTCTGCATTCACTGTTCTTTTCTGAATAGACCTCTCGTGCTGATTATCATTTTTTCCCCAGAACTGGTTCTTTGAAATTTGCTCCTTGATCACATAAATCCCAGTGCTTTGGGCACATTTACTGCCTTTTGTACAATTGTAAAGTTCTCGTACAATAAAAAAGAAAATATAGGTTTAAAGCTTCCGCTCTGGGAAAGCACCAGTGCTGGAGAAGCCTCATGGCTCCGCTCAATTATAATGGAGTGTGTGATGGAAGATGTGGGGCAGGCTTGGCCGGAGGGATCCACAGGGGAAACCTGCTCTGGGTCTACAGTGAGAGTTGGATGGTAACAGACCTGTCTCCACTCATAGTCCTATGCCTGGAGCACTCTCACCTGCCCTGGAGCCCAAAGGAGGCCATACATCCTCCTTATCATCCCACTATGTTCTCTGTAGAAACTCAACCCTGACCCCACTCTTGACCGCTTTACCATGGGCCAGAGTTGAGGAATGTGGGCTAAGAAAGACCTTTGGACTGTTACAGACATAGTGTATTTTATTTAACAGTTGTTAATTTTTTAAGCAATGAAAAAATCAATGCACTGTTTAAACTTAACTCTCAATTTAAACCAGTCAGGTAATTTAGTTTACATGTTAGAGGCACATTAGATATTTTTGTGAAGTTGGCAATTTTATAGCCACACAGAGAAACCCATTTAGTCCACATGCCCATTTTTCTGTGATGGACAGGACCAATGATGACTGAATTTTAAATGGATTGTTCATTCAAAAATTCAGCAGTTGCTTAACAGGTTGTTCCAAACCCGTATTACTTTTTTTGTTTTTCCTTTAATCTTTAAAAGTTTTTTTTTAGCAACTTTGCACCTACAATTAACTCTCATTAGAGTATCAGTAGACTGTTAGCTTAATATCTGCTAACTCGTTATTGTGGACTATAAGTAACTTTGTATCAGCTTAATCTAACCCTAACCCTGTAAGTCTACTAATACTCTACTAACACTATAATTAGAGTTAGTAGTCATGTGGGTGCAACTATATTTATACTCAACAGAATGTGTTAATAAAGTGAAATCAATATTTTAAATTACATCTAATATAAAATAATCTAATTACAACCTGTCCTCAAATGAAACCCCTTGCCACCAAAACCTGCTTACCATACTTGGTGTGTTGTATGCATGTGCATTGGTCAATGGTTATGTGTAAATAAAAGCCTGCATTATACATTATGTTTAAGTTTCTTTTGTGATCACTTCATTGACTTTTTGAACTGGGGAAATGGGCTTTTAAAGGGATAGAGGTAAAAAAAAGGTCAAAAAAGCAAAAATTTTAGATTAACTTTAACTATTTTAGATGTTTATTGAACACTGTATACCTAAAACATAAGAAGAAACAATGATTATACAATCATACAAATCTGTTGTTTCGAATCGAAAGCAACCAGTCATCTTTTGTATCCCAGTCACATGTTGGTCGGCAGGGCTAGTGTAAATAGCCACTGCCAATTTGCACTTAACGTGACTTCAGATAATTTTCACATTGACTATGAGTGACCATATTAGTTATCAGTTGCTATACAACAGTTTTGTGGGGAACAGACTGAAATTGAAGCTGTATTCATTGATAATCCTGCTCTCTAATCAGAGGATGATTCAAGAACCACTGCAACAGTCATATGGGTCAGCAAGTTATGGTTTACATTCACAGTGCCTTGATCATGTTCATCAGGTTCGCAAATTTAACTGATCCAAGTGTCCAAGAACCTACTGACTCGGTAGCCAGGTTTCCATACAAAGTTGCGAGTTTAATTATGCACAAAATTGGAATATAATTTGCAACAGGCACTGTTTCCATCCAAGTCAAAGAGAACAAAATCATCACTTACTGATAAACAGGTACTATAAATCATAAAGAAAAGTAGGAGAAGCAACTGAATACTTGCGCCTCAGAGAAAGAAGATGAAACTTTCGGAGTTGGATGCTGCTGTTTGGGAATGCAGTCATGTAAGACATTTCTGGTAGGCAATTATACAGAAATACTTTGATGACTGATTTTGCTTTGGCTTTTTCGAATTATCATAACAACATGTTAGATGCTGTTGCTGTCCCATAGCACTAAGTCACATTTTGATGAACTTGTATTTCATTTGCAAAATGCATTTCCATATCCCACTATTTGCATTAACCCATTTTCAAGTCAAAAACCACCTCAAGTAAGCATATATATATTTTTTTATTGATTTTTATTTGCAATAAATGTTTACATCACCCTTTTCTCATGTGATACTTCATAATGCGAATTGAAATGTAATGGGTAATGGAAACATACGGTGCATCCCAAATTGCGTACTTATGCACTATTTTATGATGCTTTAGTATGAATATAGTGCTAGTGCATTCACACTGAAAAAAAAAGGTTCACTTTAAACTATAGCCACTCAGAGAAACCCATTTGGTCCACATGCCCATTTTTCTGTGATGTACATCTAGATGATGCACTTAAATAACAGAGAGAAAAAAAACAAAGCTTGAAATGTTGAACACTTTGTGCACTCAACTGTTGCAGCTTTAATTACGTTACGAAGGAGAAGGGCCTATCAGACTCAGATCAGAATTAGAATCAGATTATTAATGACAAAATAATCATTAAGAAATTCATAGACTAAAGTGCATAAGTACATAGTAAGTGCATAGAGTATAGTGTGTCATTTAAGACACAGTTATAGCTAATGTTCCTGTCATAATGGTTTTCAAAAGCTTATTGCATGGAAAGATTGAAATGTGAATTTGTGTCTTTTTTTTTACACAAACCTGTGGACTTCTAGCTCTAAAGTCTGACATTAGCCATGCATACTCACTGTTCATTTATTTTTTCATTCTGCTTCATTGTAAATATGTGCTGTGTAATTTCCTCTCAATAACAAAATAAATACAACATAAATGACAGTTACGAAAGCTTCTGAGATGTGTATGTGATTACAAAAGCTCAGTGGTTCAGCACTCCAGTCAAGTCGCATCTCGTTTATGTATATTACTTTAAACAACAGATTACATTAAATCAAATCATCGTATTACACAGAAAACAGTGACAGTATCACTTTTTTAATTTACTGTAGAATTATAACTCCAGTTTCTACTATAATGCAGCTCTCCAGTGAGTTAATGTTTTTACTTTGTATCTGTCCACAACGGACTGAGCAGAATAAAACATGGAGAAGATTTCCATGTCAAAGGATTGGAGCCCCTGAGCACACCTATCTATCACATAATTGCCATGGACCAATGTTATTTCAAAGGTGTTTACCAGCCAAATGGATTTATGGCAAGCTGTTATGAAATTCCCAAAACCTTGGCCTGATTTTGTTCAAAATTACAAGAAAAACAGCCAACATCTCAAGCTACCAGCTTATTTCATGGCAAGATTACAACTTTAGTAATTTGTATCTGTTCTTCACGTAAAACTGTAAAATTAGGGCTCTGATATACTTCCTTTTCGTTCTTTGTTCAGAGGTAAATGCAGTATAATGTTAGTTCACTGCTATTCAAATTGCATCTTCATTTTCTATTATTAAGCAGCTCTCCAGTGTGTTCATGTTTTTCTTTGCATCTGACCTTGATGGACTGAACAGAAGAAATGAACTGGAGAAGGATTCCATATCAAAGAATGCAGAGCTCTACCAATTACATAATCACAACGGACCAATGGTGGTTTGAAGGTGGTTTTACCAGTGGACTTTTGGCAAGCTGTTTTGAACTACTGAAACAAACTTAATTTTCAGATTGCACCACGCCATTTCATTCTTCCAAACCAGCACACAAGTGAAGAGGATTTCATTTCCTGTCAGTGGTTCTATAATGTTGACAAAACACATGCATTCATTCCTTGTCTATCACTAGCACATTTCTCTCCTGACTAGCGCTGGAAAACAAAGCAGGTACAACCCAGCCGCCATATTGATTAAGGCTAAATAAGCCCCAGCAGCACTTGTAGTGAGTGCTTGTTTGTGTCTGTTCATGTCAGGGGCCATTTCCACGGCAGCAGACCCCTGAGGAGTGCAAGCTGCACACTGCAGAGCCACCTGAAATAAGGAGCTGCCTGAGCCAGGCCCTCTGCTCTGCGCGCCATCATTATTTTGAAGGAGAAAAACCCGGTTTGACAGATGAACTGGGGCCAGAGGAAAAAACACATCACTGATGCGGCACATAACAAGCTCTCAGAAGAGAGCAACACTGATTCATTTCTATGGTAACCTGTATCAAAACAGACTTCCAGGAAGGATCTCTTTGTTTTGGTGCAGGGGGGGCGGGTGATCATTCTATTTGGTGGGAGGAGGAATTCAGGTGTGACAGCGATGCAGGTTCGGGGAGTATTAGCACTCAGTGTGGTGATGAGTTAAATAGCAAGAGGTGACTCGGCGGCGCTCCCAGAGCTGGACTATGGAGGGATCAGTGTTAGAGTTGCTGTAATTTAATGGGTGAGTTATATTTAGGTTTAGTAGACCTGCAGGGCAAGAGCCGCTGGGTGAGTATGTGAGACAGTGCAAAACTTCAAACCGACGGCGAGGTTACAGGATTTACTTTGGTATGTGGGCTGTTACGGCGCTCTGCTGTTTCTACTATTGCCATGACTCTCAGCTCCTTCTGATCAAGCTCACCTGTTTGCTCATGACTTACATATCTACTGCATTATTTAGCCTTTTAGCTATTTCTTTGGAGATATTTATTTCCCTTCTGTGATGTAGTATATTTCCATTATTTCAATATTTTACTCTCTTATGTCCCTTATTATTGATATTATCTATGTGACTATTAGATTTATTTATTTTTTTTACTTCTGGGTTAAAGACTAGAGCCCTGCAAGGGCCTCAAATTTAGGCCCGAGCCTGGTCCTGGCCCCAGACGCTCAGGCCCGAACCCAGCCCGTGTCCAGCAGCTTATCAGAATTACCAGCCCAAGCCCAACCCAAGCTCGTCTCTTTCCCTTTCTACCAAAACATCTTATACCGCTGTTTCAGCTATTAAAATAGTTCAATTTTGAGTGTAATGGCAGAATTATTATATTTTGTTCCGTTTTTTATTAAGCTAATTTAAAACTTTTTGTTCGTTAGATATAAGTTTATAGCGCTCCTGTTCAAGATTAGAAGGCAGAACACGCTTGGTTTCTTTATTTTATAAAATCACATTTACTGTCAGTGTACACAAATAAAAGTAGACCCTTTACAGTTCTGAATGACGTTGTCACGCCCCTGCACTATGTTTGTTGTTTTCCCCATGTGCTCTCTGTGACGTAGTTTCTGTGTATTGTTGATTATGTTCAGGTGTGTCTGGTCTATTAGCGTCATTGCTACCCTATTTAAGTTTCATTCCGTTTAGTCCTTGTTGTCAGTTCATTGAATGTGTTAACGTTGTGTGTACCCCCTGATCTGCCTACCCGTCTGTTTGTAAACCTTTTGTGAGTATTAAATAACTAATATTGAAAGATTCCGAATCTCTGCTCATTCCTCTCACACCAGAAGCGTTACAGAATGAACCGACCACAAAGAAAACAGTGAGCAGCGTTACCTCTCATTTGATTTTTCTGTGTTTTTTTCCCCGGTCTGCCCCTATGGATTCCCCATTCACCCCAGACTATTTCCTCCTCCTGCTGGAGCAGGAGGAGCGCTCGCTCGAGGACCATACAAGACAATTCCTGCATATCGCTTGTTTCTCCAGCTTTCCGCCGCTGTCCGAAGATGGTCCTTGAGCGGATTTCGCCGCCTTCGTGGAGTGGACACTGGCGTGTAATGGATCACTGTTCACCGTTTACCCCGTGGATGATCTCGCCAGTGCCACTCCCGACCCAGAGCCCAGCCCACCATCTCCCCACAGCACAGAGCTCGAGCCCGAGCCCACCGATGATGGAGAACCAGCACCCAAAGCAACCGACGAGCCATCGCCAACGAGAGCGACAGAGCTGAGGATCGTCCCGGGGCTTGAGCCTCTACCGTCAGACCAGGTGCGAGAGCCGGCCAAGGAGCCTGCCACGGTGGAGATCGGCATGGACAGCAAGAGAGCGGAGAGGAGCTCCACCCACTGCACTAAGGCTGAGGGTGAGCTGTCAAACCTGGGTCGACAAACAAGGCAGCCTCCTGTGCCCATGCCTCGCAGACGCCCTCCAGTGCCAATGCCTCGCACACGAGACAAAATCCCGCCCTCCCGCCCAGTCTTCTCCACTCCACTGCTGTCACCTGCCAGCACCGCTGCTCACCCTCAGCCCACCACCTGTGTGCTAGAGCCTCCATGGGTCTGCCAGCCTCCATCGGCGTCGTGGCTGGAGGATCCCTCGGCTACACCTCCAGCCTCAGAGTCCCGGCCTCGTCCCTCCGACCCATCGGCTCCACCACGGCAGCTAGCTCCCTCCTCTCCACTGTGGCTAATCTGTCCACCAGCTCCACCGGGCTCCATCATCCCTCCATCTACACCGCCTTGCATATTCCTCCTGTCTCCTCCCTGGCTCCTTCCTCCGTGGTCACCACCTTGTTCCCCGTCCTCCTCCCAGCTGCATTCTGTGTATTGTTGATTATGTTCAGGTGTGTCTGGTCTATTAGCGTCATTGGCTACCCTATTTAAGTTTCATTCTGTTTAGTCCTTGTTGTCGGTTCATTGAATGTGTTAACGTTGTGTGTACCCCCTGATCTGCCTACCTGTCTGTTTGAAAACCTTTTGTGAGTATTAAATAACTAATATTGAAAGATTCCAAATCTCTGCTCGTTCCTCTCACACCAGAAGCGTTACAGACGTATTACTCCTACCTTTATCAGAGAAAATTAAGGCGAAGGCTATAAAATGTCCTGCATTTATAGCGTCACTCTCTGCACAAACTATCATGTTGCACATTAACTTAGCGTTTAATGTTTAAATATTGTTATATATTCAAACTGTTTTATCATATCTATCGTTTTTTTGTGTAAGTTGTGATGATTTGTGAAAGCTATGAACCGAAACTCAGCGAAAAAGACACAATAAATATAGCTATAGAAAGCTTTAAATTACCACTTAACAGAAAAAAAAATCTAAAACAAAAACTCATTCATTAAATTAAATAATTGGTAAAGATGACTTCTCTTTATAAGCACGTCTATGAGGAGATGGAGAATCAGAAAATTCATCTTTGCGACACAAACTCAGAAAACACTCGTTTATGAGTAAATAATTCAAATGTCTTCCTATTGTTTTCCCCTGACATATTTGTAGGATCTGAATTTCTTTAATCCTTCCAATAAATCATACAAAATGCTGAGACCTCCAAAAAGACAAACTATGATCTGCCTCGCCCTGCATGGGAAAAACAAATCTGGATTTAGATCTCTCGCAATTAAAGGCATACAATAAAACTAACCTGAGATCTTCAAAGACAATAAACTCTCAATAAACTCAGAGTGCTTTTTAGATCATCAGGTATGCATTTCTATTTAAATTGGAACTGAATGTAATTCTCATTCTCTAAATTATGTAATTGGCTTGG
>JAUYWG010000150.1:0-18481 GCA_034779775.1 Enteromius afrohamiltoni | reverse complement strand
TTGTCTTTTGAAAGTCATATTTCTCATGTTACAAAAACAGCATTCTTCCATCTTAGAAACAAAGCAATCAATTAAAATCACCTATTATTCTCTTACAGTATGTGACCAAGGCATGTTATGACATGATGGACTATTACGGTATATTTTACTCATATATAACTTTTATATTCCACAGTTTACTGTAGGGGTCGGTCCTTGTATCCGGTAACAGTTTGGCTTCAACATTTTGGAAAAAAGTTACATGTTTATCATTTTTTAACTTTCCTCTAAATATCACTTCCTGAAAAGGGTCTCTGCAGAAGGGTTTACAGCAGAAGTTGATACTTTGCATTCATCAGGACGTGATCAAATTAAATGCATACATCAATAAAAAATAAAAAAAAACATTATATTTATTATCTCTGCTTCAGTGAAAATGTAGACCTAATAAATATAATTTAAGCATTTTCTTAAAAACTTGTGACTGTTATAGACAAAATATAAGTAAATCATAGAGACAGAAAAGTCACTGTATAACAGGAATGACCCGCAGAAGTGTTCATCAAATCCAAGTCTATTTATAGAACACTTTTTAGAAACAACAAGTATTTGTCAAAATGCTGTACAAGGTTGAAAAGGACAGTATTACAAATAGTATAGCTTAAAAATAATACAATATTAAAGAGTAACAAAAATCATAAAAATAAGGAAATAATGATAAAATTACAATAACAGCTCTCACACCGTGTTAAGCGCCAGACTATAAAAGTAGGGTTTTAAGCTGGACTTAAACACAGTAACATTTCGGACCTTTCTAATATAAAGGCAGGTTATTCCGTAGTCTAGGACCACCACTGCAAACACACGGTCACCCTGCTCTTCAGCCTTACACGAGGAACAACTAACAATAAATGATCAGCAGACCTGAGTCCCCTTTTTAGAATTCTTAAGCTTGGAAATTATTCTTACCTTTAGTACTTATTCAAAGCTGCACAATTATTTGAGAGCTTCTTCTGTGCTGACAGTAAGGACAGTATAGAGCTGCATGTTCTCAGGTTTTGTTAATACAGTACACTCACTGCCCACTTAACCTGCTCGTTAACTTAAATAACTAATAACTAATAACTAATGTATCAGAATATATTATAGCAGCAGACAACAAGAAGAATCTGCTGTTAAATACTCTTCATGAGAAGAAACCTATTTTTTGGTGAGAAGCTCCCTCATGTGGTGACACAAGGACTAGACGCTTATCTGCTCCTCTTTACAATAAGAATGAATATATATTTGGAATAAAATATATTTCATTTACGTAATATTTTTTACGTATTTTACTCTTCCAGGTATGTTCCTTCAGTAAAGTTAATGTTAACATGTTTAATTAAATCCAATAAATGAGTGAAGTTTGTGGAGAGCCAGAACAGGACGTTTCTGAAGTGACATAGAAGCACTGTTTGCTATCAGTATAGTCCAAAAACAGCATTTTTTGCTGTAAATAAACATTTGTATGTAGCCTATTTACAATTATATACAGTACATTACCGGCAAGAGAAACAGGTTTGATCCTAAAAAATGTGGCGTTTAACGTAAGCCTATGTAGGCAGATATATATATATATATATATATATATATATATATATACACATACTTGTTGTTATTAATAATAATTGGATATACTGTTGCTTACTTAAAAAGAGTGTACACTGTATAATGTGTCCATCCGGGGGAAAAGTCACTTATTCATGAAGAAGTCACGCTGCCAGTCGTTAAAACACACTTCTGTCAAATGAACTAATTTCTTGCCGTGTTTATTGCTCTTGCAGGTAAGATAAGTGATGTGGCATCGCAGTTTATGTTCATAAAATGTGTATAGGTGGATTTCATGTGTTTATTGCATGCACTGATGTTTTGAATTGGATCAAAGTGACCGCGTTGGTGCACCTGAGGCTGAGGTATTGCGTCATGAGAAGGATTGATGTCGACAGAGCAGACTGTAAGAGAAATTCACGCTACATTGTTTCTGAAAGAGAGTTAAGTAATGTTTGATTATAAAGACGTTTGGGTTTTGTAATTCTGTCGTTGTTTAATGACTACTTTGATACTGGTGTAACTTGTAGTGGTTACAGATGTGTAGTATTACTTAAACACACTTTTACTCAGTTAGTGTTCATGGAGTAATATTGTAGTGTTAATGTCATTGAGTTGTAGTCTATATGGTTGAAGGTATTGTTCTCATTTTTGTTTTGCATCAGGCATATCAGAAGATTGCGCCAAGTGAGGTTATTGAACAAGATGTCACTTATTTATGAAGAAGTCACACTTGCCTTCATAATTGCCTCTGCTAAAATTAATATTTATAAGAAAAAGAGTAACTCTTTAAATAAAGACGTTTATTAGGGAGGAGCGCCCTCATGCGGTGACACAAGGACAAGAGCTTTGTCTGGTCGTCTTTTCAATAGAAGTTTTGTTGCCATCTGCTGGACAAAGGAAGAATTGCAACATGTTTATTGCTGTTATTTAATTATTTTCTAAGATATCACTTGTACAGTATATAATAATATGTTGTTTCATTGTATTTAATTTATGTTATAAACACTAATCAGAATACTTAATAGATTTTACACTACAATGTAATTATTTTATTGTTACCTTGTTTAGAATAAAAAAGCGCTCACACTTTATTGATATATATGGAGAAAATCAACATGCTGCTTTCTGATTTGTCACTGATTGTGTTTGATGATTTCCTCTGTTGTGTCTAATAAGGTAACAGTGAGAGTCATTGGCAGCTGTGAGTCTCTCTCTGTCTTTAGGGGGCTGACAGGAGCCAGTTTCTTCAGTGTGTTTGAGGAGCAGACCACAAACGTTTGGTGCTGAGTTTATTAATCTTTTAGGCAAATAACAGGAGATGGAGAGTTGACTGAAACTTATTTTCTTCAGTGTTTATGTTTATTACTGCTAGTAAGTATTCCCAGGGACAGATATTGACAGAATTCAATATTTAAAAAATATTCTACTATAATTTAATTTTAAATGGTGATTATGTAGTTATTTTCTATGGTTAATATTTTATTGTTGTATTCTCATTTATTATCTCTCATGTGTAGACGGTGTGAGCGTGAGGCTGGTGAATGGTGACAGTCGCTGTGCTGGTCGAGTGGAGGTTCATCATGAGGGTCAGTGGGGTGCAGTGTGTCATTATTACTGGAATATGCCTGATGCTGCAGTGGTGTGTAGAGAGATGAGTTGTGGAGAGGCTTTACAAGCACCACAAGATTCTTACTTTGGAAAGGATCAGGAAAAATCTGGATGGATGAAGTGCGGTGGAGTCAGATGCTCATGAAAGCAATTTCATGCTCCTCATTGTTTAACACATGCAATATAAAATAATTTAACATACTTTGTTTCTGAGCTACGTATAAACAATAAACCTACAAGTCTGTCTTTCTTTTTTCTGTATTTATTAAATCAAAGGAGGATGTGGACACAAGAGATTCAGCTGTCTACAAAGGACAGATATTTATGTTCTTGCAGAGGTCAGACTGGTTGGAGGTTCTCGCTGCTCTGGGAGGTTAGAGATACTTCATGATCAGTCGTGGATGTCAGTGTGTGATGCTGTCTTTGACCAGCAGGATGCAGAGGTTGTGTGTAGAGAGCTGGACTGTGGGGCTCCTGTACAGGTGCTGAGAGCTGCTGCTTTTGACAAAGGAGACACTCAGATGTGGACACAAGAGATTCAGTGCAGAGGAAATGAGTCTCAGATTCACTTCTGTCCAACATCACCATCACATGAAAACAACTGTTCACATGAAAACAGTGTTGGACTGAAGTGTACCGGTATGTGTTGCATTTAAAAGATTTATTTAGTTTTGATTTACCTTAGTTTTTTCTCTTACTTTACACATAAATAAGAAATGTGCGGTTGGTTAATGCGGAGCATTGAGAGATCTTAGAGGTTTTCTCACGTGTTGAAGGAGAGCAGTGTTTGCTGAGTGAACAAGGAGCTCCGAAGATGGTAATTAAAACTCAGGTGACTGATAGCATGTGAAATTAACTGCGCTGATACCAGCGCCGCCTGGTGGCGTGACACCCTCTCTGTCGCTTTACAGTATTTTGGTTTTCACGAAGATGTATTATTTAATTCACGCGTAGTCTCAGAAGGTCGTGCCATGCAATCGTTTCAAAACACAAATGTACACATTACTGTGTGATATTGTTTGATGTGAAAAGAGATGGGAATGCTAGTGCTTTCTAAATGAGTTCAATGTGTAAAATCACAAAAAAAGGGAATTGTGTGTGTGCGGTTTTACAGTAGTAGTTCGGTTTAGGTTTGGTTATAGTGTTTAAGCATTCGACAAAACTGTTTTATGTGTAACACATCCGCTTTTGATGCTAATAGTGTTTAAAGTTCAGGGAAATGATTGTGTTTTTGATAAATAAGCAGGAGGTTAAGTTAGCCAAACAAGGTACTAAAAAGACAGTATTGACGTAAACATATGGTCTAGATAGAATCTGTAAAAAAGTGGCGACATCAGCTGTGATAGGAAGCGTCTGGTGCCTAGAAAAGTGAGAACGGCTATGAAAATGTGTGATTTCTTAGATAATACTGTTTTGAAGCATATTTTCTGAAAGGAGTAGATCAATCATAAAAACAATGATCACAATGTTAAGACAAGAAAAATGTAACATGTAAAAACCAATTAATTGATTAATGATTTAAAATAAGTTTCAAACAGAAAGCAAACAGTTTGTGCTAAACTCTTTGATCATTCAGTAAATGCCCAGCTAAACGTATGAGTTTTACTGTTTTAAAGATGCTCCAGGCGCTGACAGCTTAATAGCTAAAAAGCAGGCCCCCCTTGTTTTGTGTGAACGCTTGGTATTTCTAATTGATTCGATCCTAATGATCTGAGTGATCTGTAGCTGTCTAGTGTTTTTATTGGCCTGTGAGGATACCATGACAAAAATAAAACTTATAATAATTTATTCCCCTGCTGCATTCGGTGACTGTTCAAATGATAGTCATCCATTACAGGGATATTCATGTTTAGCAAAAAGGGGTCTGAAGAAATTTACTGAATAATTGCAATTCTGTTAAAGGGTGAACCTATGGAATAATTGTATTGAGGAATTCAAAATAATAATTCACTTCATAGATTTAAAAAAGATTATGGGCCGGTTTCCCGGATAGCATGCCATGACTAAACCTTTGCTGATTTAGGACATTTAAGAATTTTTAAGAAACATGCCTTAGAAAAAAGCATTATCTGTGAGCCTTTTAAGACCAAACAATGGCAAAAATGTATTTTAAGATATCTCAGTACAAGCCTTTTCCAGTTTACACAGCTCTTGACATTTTCTTGGTTTAGCTAACGTTGATGTTGCTTATTGTTTAATTGTATAGCTTTTAAGTTTTCATTTGTAGAGAGATATTTTCCTTTATATAAGTTATGTCTTTGCAACTGTATAGGGGGGTATATTTTAAAAGCAAATGAATGGCGGACTTTAAGATCTGATATAATGTTATAATAGACAATTATTAAATATTTTTCTTTTTTACTAGTTATCCCAGTTCTGCAGATACAATTAAATTCTTTATTATACCTTTATTCAGTGTTTTCCCTGCCCATTCAGATAACAAGAGACCCCACGACAGGAGGGGGTCATCCAAAGCATACACACAGTTCACATGCAAACACATGACACGCTCCATAAACATAATAAACATGATTTAGGACTGATTTAGGATTTTGTTTTCTAAAAACAGATTATGATGATGTGGAGGAGTCATCAAAGAAGGGGACCGTTTTGTTGTGTTGTGGCTAAGACAAACCCCTGTCCTAGCTCTTTGTTGTCCTTGTGTTTTCTTTTTTACAATTATTGTAATGTTTTTGTAGCACCAGGTCCTTGAGAAACGCTATTTCACTATGTACCGTGTCAACGATATGTGGTTGAAATGACAATAAAGCATTTTATTTACAGCAAACTGTAAACTACTAAGCTGTGTCATATATCATACTGAACAGATATTTCCCTCATAGTCTACTAAACCTTATAGAAAGGTAAGCCTTAATTTACTCACTGTCGTTGTTTTGGAGGAATTTTAGAAAGGACTGTATTTAGGCTGAAACAGGTGGATTGTATCCACACTGGTGTGTTGGTAAGAACATTAAAGGGGTTGTAGTACACAGGCGTCCACAAGGTGGCATTATAAGCTCACTAATGACATTAAATATGAAAGACGCCATTACCTCGGGTTAAAGAACTGCGTATAACGTAATATAAAATATATAAAGGTCATTAGTATCTTTGTGCCACTTGTTGCGGGTCTGTAGTGTAGGCAGGTAGTGACGGATGAAACTTAGCCACTCTGTCTCCATCTCCGTCTGCCCATAATCTCTGTAGCAGGTTAAACTACAAAGGGTAAGGAGCTATCAGGCCGCCTAACGAGCAGATAATTGGGGTTGACAGGGTTGAGGTCAGCTACATTACTGTAAATGTAATCGAGGGGCTTGCTATTAAGCATTCCCTCAACTTCGATGAGCACCGTTTGGAGTACGACTTGGGAGCTGACTGTAACACGAACGGCAGTCTTAACTGACTTAATTTCTCTTTCCCAAGCACCGCCGAAGTTAGGGGCTCCGGGTGGGTCGAAGTGGAACGTAATTTTCTGTTTAGCAAGATGTAGCTGAATTTAGGGAGTGAGTGACACGAAGGTCTCTTGCAGCTCTCTCTGTCCTCCATGGAAGTTAGTACCATGGTCAGAATACAGCTCTGCAGGTGTGCCACTGTGAGCTACAAATATCCTCAAGGCCTTTAGAAAGGAATCTATCAATCGATGTAAGGAGGTCAAGGTGAACACTTTGTGTTGTGAGACATTTAAAAATGATACCCCACCTCTTTTCACATCGTCTTCCAATTTTAACTTGGAATGGTCCAAAACAGTCTATGCTTGTGCTGTAAAATGGGGGTTTAATCCTTTCTGACAGTCATTTTATGTTATTTTACAAAGTTGAGTTTATGATGCTTAAATAGATTATGTATAAACTAATTTTGGACATTTTCAGTTTGTTAATAGTGTTTTTATGTCTTCTTTGCAGGTGTTAGGCTTTGATGCTGTAAATAAACTGGAGAGTTTCCTGTCTCCTGGAAATCAAAAGTGTTTGTGTGTGTGTGCCAGCCCTCACTGAGATCTTGATACTGGGGAGGAGTTCATCTGCATTGACTATTTTGATATACTGAATATGGCGAAAATCATAAAAGCGTCCTCTGATTTGTTGCTGAAGTTGTTTGATGATTTCCTCTGTTGTGTCTAATAAGGTAAGAGCGAGTGTGATTGGAGGGTGTTGAACCTCTTTCTCTCTCATTAAGAGGATGCCTGTACATCTGTATCATCAGTGTGGAGAAGCTTGTTCTGGGTGTAGAGTTAATCATGCTGAGGATGATGGGGAGATGCCTGGCACTTATTTTACTGTCTGCAGTTATAATACTCATCACAGCTGGTAAGTACAGAAATTAAAATAAAAAAAGGGAGGGATGAAGAAATATTGTGTTTTCTTTTTTTATGATTTGTTTTAAGATGTTTGATAACAGTGTAGTGTTTCAAATGACAATATTATAAATTCAATACAATATATGCCCCTCTCTCTTTTGTTTGAAATATTAGACCGTGTGAATGTGAGGTTGGTTGGTGGTGGCAGTCGCTGTGCTGGTCGAGTGGAGGTTCTTCACAGAGGTCAGTGGGGAACAGTGTGCGGTGATGGCTGGGATATGTCTGATGCTGCAGTGGTGTGTAGAGAACTGGACTGTGGAGAACCTGTAGATGCTCTGAGTAATGCACACTTTGGACCAGGATCAGGACCGACCTGGATGTTTTTTGTCAGATGTACTGGTTCAGAATCCACACTGAAGAACTGCTCATCAACAGGATGGGACCGAAGTTACTGTAATCATGCTAACGATGCAGGAGTCATCTGCTCAGGTAACATTTGGACACATATTATATTAAACAGTAAGTAAGAACAGCCAAAGCAATCAGTGCATAGTTTAATAAAAAAGTCATAACAATAATAATTTTAAAAACAACTTAATTGTCACACATTTTAAATGATATTTCATTTTTGTTTTTTGCATTTCATCTTTAAAACATTAATATCCTTATATAAATGGCATAACACATTTATGCCACATTTGTGCATTATTAACAGTTACTGTATGTGCATGTTCATGGTAAATGCTGCTTCTTGTCTTGAGGAATTTAAATTTTATTTTAAAATTTTTACAAAAACTTAATTGAAAAAATCTTCTGTGGGTTTGCTGACTTTATCATTTTGTCTAAATATGTTTACTTGTGTAATGTTTAATACAACTAAAAGGTCAAAAGTTTGCATTCCCCTTTCTGAATCTTCAAACTGTTTATTATTTTACCAAAATAAGAGGGATCATACAAAGTGATGTTGTAAACATAGTTTCAGGAGGAGCACGTGCAAATGCAGCCACAGCTGGCCCAAATTATCCATATTTACTCCAATCCCGTCCGTTCAACTCCGCTTTAAATACCCTCCCTCACTTCCCTTCCTCACTTAGCTTTGCATTCAGCTTTGCATGATCTACTCCGAAATCAAGATGTCAAATTCTGACTCTTCAGATTATGCCAGAAAGGAACCCTTACCTCTCCCAGCCGCTTCCAACCAAGCCATCGCCCCACCTGAGCTCCACCAAGAACCCACGGCAGCTACTCGAGACCTCAGGCTCACATGGCCTGCTAATGCGACGTCTCCCAGGTGCCTGCATTCTAGATCTCCTCCGACCAGAACGCCTCAAGCCTCGCTGGCCTTGTCCTGCACCTCAGCCCACTCTTCAGCCGGGAAGTGGACAATTACCTCACTCCGCTCAGCTTTAGCCACAGCCAGAATAGCTTACTCCAGGAAAGCTAACAAAGCCGACCTATTCAACCTCCTCCCCAACAGTCAACCCAACGCTATCCCTCCAACTACTCCGCCAGCCAGAAAGAGAACCACAAAGAGAAAAAACACTGCTACACACACAACACCGAGCAGCAACAAGACCCTGGCAACCACCAGCCAAGCTCTGGTCACCCGCGCCGCCGTCTCAGTTCTGCTAACTCCAACCAAGCCTACCCAGAGTTACAGTGCGCTCCCGCCCTCCAGTCAATCAGGGCCCTCCATTTCCTCTGCTTCAGGAAATCCGCTCCAGACTGCTCAAGATGACTTCTCCACTCTCTGGCCGGTTGCTCCGCCAAATTTCACTGCACCCTGCAGTCAAATTCCATCCACTAATCCATTTACTAACCTCTTTCTCTTTCCCTTCAGGCTCTAACACTCAAGGAAGGGTGCTAATAATATTGTGCAAATAAGATTTTGTTGGACGGATCTCCCTCCCCCAATTTCAGATAGCCTGAAATTCCTCAAGAGACCATTTCCATCCCAAAGATGGCCCAAAACGGCTTTTTCATGCCTGTTCAGGCCTGAAAATATACTAATATGGACTTGAATCACTGATATGCATAACTGCATATTATATGTATCCCACATATTTAATTATCATGTGTTAATCACTCATTTTATATGTAGTTTAAATAACTAATAGAATGGTTTGTACATTAATATCCGTGTTTGGTGTGGTTTTGCTTAAATTTTCTTGCTTGAAATGTTTCTTTCCACCTATTCTTAATCAAATGTAACATATTCATGTTATAGAAATCATGTCTAGAATTATACTCTATAGATACACCTTCGCTAGATACACCGATATAATCTGCTCCATTTTCCCCCATAGGAGGTGCGAGCTCAATGATTATCTCACTATTATAGTGGAGCTCACCTCCTCCTTTGGGGGCACGCATTTCTATATGTACCATAAGGTTCGCCACCAAAACCGCGTTGAGGGTGTCCCAGTGGAACCAGTGTCCATACTGGGGCACCCACAACCTGGATCTCCATAACTATGTCTTTACCTTCTGGCGTAATTTCACCTGCGCAGTCTGCAGGTCTGTCACCCACTCCTCTGATTCCTTCCCCTGCATCAGCGCCTCCCTCACCTCCCTTCAAGAAAAACCTAAATCCCCAAAATTCCCTCGGTCTTTCACCAGCCTCCTGATTGTCCTATTCCTCCTTCCTGTACCATATGCCAAAACTTTCATGCTAACAGATGTTTCAGGTCTTCTTGCAAATTTCTGCACACTTGCAGCTTCTGCAGGGGGGCCCACTCAAAAATCATCTGCTCTCAATAAAAATGCAAAAAAAGATTAATTAATCATTTATCAGTTGAATTGTCTTTTTTCCCTGATCCTAACTTTTCTCATAATTTGTTGTCAGGTTCAGGGGCGTAGCAGCCAATTTAAAAGTGGGGGGGGCGGTATGGTGATGTGATCCAAGGTGTTCATACATTATGATAAAAGCTGAATAGAAGAACAATGGGCATTTTACAGCACCAAAGCATCGCACTCAATTCTGCCCAACGTGACGCGGGACACAGAACAGGTTCTGTTGTGTTTCGACATTAAATCATAACATGGTAACGTGTGATTGGTGTCATCGCAACATTCTGTAACACATACATTGTGTGTTTGAAAACAGGATGTAATAGTCGTCTGTTTTTTTCTAGGGTGCATTTTACCCCAGACATTACTTCCATCAAAGTCATGCCCATCCACCCTGACTTCTATCACCTTTTTGGTATCCAATGAAAAAAACAATTCTATTTTGCAGTCCGCCTCACCTTCAGATACAAAAGCAGTCCTAAAATATTTGACATGCTCTCTGAAGCGATCTGCTGGATCCTTTTTAATAATTATCAAATCAACCATCTCATCCACCTCTTAGATGATCCACGTCATTGTTCCTGGTCCAGCTCTGGGTATCTTTCTTATCTCAATGGAATCGCCATTATTTTTTCTACAATGACACTCTGTCCGCTCCAGTTGACATCCAGCTTTTAACCGATGCAGACCGTCAGTTTAGGGGGGTTTTACCGCAATCGATGGTTCGCTTTCCCCTGCCCCCCCAATTATTACAAACTCCTTCCCATTTAGCATCCTCCGCACTTTTCTAACTGTACCCCATCATGGCCGCTGCTGGGGGTCAGAATGGTCCGCTTCATGCATTGTCATCCACTGCGATAATGAAGCCACAGTTCAGTGCATTAATAAACACATCTCCCACTCTCCCGCGACCATGCCCCTCCTCAGACGTTTAGTTTGGATCTCAGCTCAAAAACAATTTAAATTGACTGCAAAACATATCCCCGGAAAAGAGACTGAAATTGCTGACACTCTCTCTCGTTTTCTTTTTCAGAAATTCAGGAAGCTGGCCCTCAAAAGCCAATACCCTGCCCACTTATGCCCACTGAACACAGTTGCCCCCGGACCTTTCAGTCTTATCTAACTGATTGGAAATCCTTTAAAAGTTTTCATCTCCCATTCAATCTCCATTTTCCCGACTTCTCCCTCATCGCCATCACTTTCTTCATCTCCTACCTAAATTCTCATAAGAACCTTCAAGCCAGCTCTTTCAAAAGCTACCTTAGAGGTCTGCAGTTCATCCACAAATTGATCCTTGGGTATCCTTCCCCTGCCATTAACAATGCTCAGACATCTCAAGACAATCTCAAGATTATGGTTCTTGAGACCTTTCCCCTGAGAGGTACTCCTCTCATTCCTTCAGGATTGGCGCAGCAACCACAGCAGCTGAAAGAGGCCTCTCCCCCAGCCAAATCCAGACCCTTGGCAGGTTGTCTTCCAAAGCCTTTAGAAGTTATATAAGATCTGATCCTTCTTCCATTCGCAACGCCTTTCAGACCCTCGCAAGCACTACTCTCCCTCCCTCTGCTCCTTTCTACCCTCCCAATTTTTCGTAAAATGAAAAAAAAAAAAGTCTTACCAGACCCTATGACTTTTCCCTCCCAGCACTCCCACATCCATTAAAGGCTAAAAAGACCTCACCCTACCCTGTCTCCATCAGAGGTTCAGCAAAACCCTTACAGATGTCCCGTCTCTATCAGAGACACGCTCAGCCTTGCCTTCACCAGAGGTTCAACAAAAGCATTACAGCTGTCCCTTCTACATCAGAGACACGCTCAGCCCCACCTCCATCAGAGGTTCAGCAAAGCCTTACAGCTTCCCGCTCAGCCAGCAGAAGAGGACATGGCTACTGTCCTCTTCTGCGTTTTTTTGGGGCGAGCGGGGTCCGACCCTGACGCCAAGGTCTACCCTCGCTAGGGGTACATCCAGTAGGGCTTGGGGTCTGCCGGGCTTCAGGCTCGCCCCCCGGACAGCACGGCAAACTCACATACTGTTATTATTATGAGGAAGTGCGCTTTTAGCCTCAGCTCTTCGCTAAAACTATGCTCTTAGCTATGCTTTTAGTCATAATGATTTTCATCACGTTTTGCATTCTTTAAGAGATGTTCCACGTTCTCCAGCGTGCACACCTGCTGCTGCCTAGTCAAGATGAGAAGAAAACCAATCTAGTCCCATTACTTCATTTCTTTACTTTCTTTTCTTTCCGTGAGAGTTTGTGTAAGTTATGTTTTGCCTACCATGTCTCCAAGTCTCTGACTGCACCACATCAAACTTTAAAGGACCGCTACTCACTTCTGCTTCAGCCACCGCCCAATCATCGGCTTCCCAAGACTTCCACGACAACTGACTTCCAGCCAATCACCAACCTCGGGAAACCCCTTTCTGCAGAGAGGACCACAGAAGAAAGAACCTCCAGATTCAGGCTGAACTGGTGAAATTGATATAAATGTTAACCTCATTGACAAACTCAATGCGAAAGTTAATCTTTTGATTGATGGTTGATGCAATAGCATCTATTGCTGTAAAATTGGGATTTCACATTTTCTTTCTCTTAAACTCTTTCCTCACTTTCTCTCTTTCTGCAACTCGTATAATTGTGTGAATGCATGTGTTTGTGTTAGTTTAGTTTATGTGTCTTAGGTTTATCCAATAAAGCCATATCTTTACACAAGTATCTTGTGTTTTGTGCTTACAAGTTAATGTCTTATACTGCCGATCTTGTTACTGTGCTTATTAATAGTGTTTACACTATAATTAGGAGTTTAATATGCAGCGTAGAGCTGATGTTATACGGTTCGTTCAGTGAATCACAGAGCGACTCAGTGACCCGCTGTAAAACAACGATTCTGTGCAAATTCCCTATAGAATCTTAAATAATTCTGACTTGATTCTTTTTTTATGCTAATTTGCTACAGGGGGTCTAAATACTTTCCGTACCTACTGTATATATAAAGCTTGGTATTTAAGCAGGAATAGTAATGATGACTGTGACTTGTGTTAGTGATTTATTTTGGGATTATGATAATCATCATGTTTTAATATGCAAAACATAACACTAAAAAAAACTTTTGAATGCAACAGGTATCCACGCTGGGCTGGATGGAGAACGCATGCCACCTAGGATGCCCTGCGCTGGTCCATACTGAGGTTGGGGAAAATGACAGTGTTGTGCTGATTTTTGACTCCCTGCCAAACTATGACTCCCCTCATTGAAATCAATTGTAATCCTAACCCAACCCCTTGTCATAACCCCTGCCCCACACCTAACATATATATATATATATATATATAGACATAATTTGGAGCCAGAGTCTACACAGTAGAGATTGTGAGGTGGAGCGTCAGAATCAAAGTCCCATCCAAATGTCCGCACACCCAGTCACAAGCTCACAATCATGACAGCACACTTGTTTTTATAGCATAAAATAACTAGTTTAAAGCAAACTTTTGAGAAAAACAAACACTTGAAAATATATCGGCATGATAACTACCTACAATGACAGACACTACCTTTGTAAAAAACATATTTAAAGTGTAATTTAATTATATAGTTTGTCTCACGTCCCATTAGATTACACAGAGAGAAGTTTATGACCTATACAGCAGCCATTCACCTGGAGGCAATCAAAGACACGACGGCTTCACTTTTCAAGACTAATGCTATACTTACCATTACTAGCCCAGATAGCACATGTACATCTGCAAGATGTCTGTTAAAGATCTCTTTATCTGGACAGCATCTGCTGTCTAAAATCCTCTTGACGTCTTACAGATGCCAGTTTTCTAAATCGCTGTCTAAAGGAGACATCAAATAGACATAATGCAGATGTCAAATAGAAGTCTCCTAGATGTACATGTGCTATCATGGAGGGGAATCATAATCTTGCGGAGGTAAAAATTTGGCACTACACTGGTGAGTGACCTCACTATGGGTAGCAAGTGACTTTTACGTTTTGGTGGTACAACCTATAGTTATAACAAAAATAAAACACCTAGATGATTGTAGTTGTGCCATAGATCGGTATATCATTGTAGAGGTAGTTTGTGTCATAACATCTTGTGGGCGGCTTGTCTGGGATATACAGACAAGTACTCATCATAGACGATTCATCCGATTTTCACCAAAATTGGCTGAGACCATCTTCAGACCATGCAGGCAAAAAGTTATGGAATTCAGAAAGAGCCTATTGTAATGAAACTGGTCTCAAAATATTCCTTTGTTCATACGACAACATACATAAATTGCCTAGTAGGAAATCTTAATTTCTTGTCCGCCATTTTGATTTATGTTAAAAACTTACTTTAAAAACTCCTCCGCAACTATTGTTAGATTTTCACCAAAATCGATAATCTTCAGAATGTGCTTTTATAAGGTTATGGATTTTGTGTCGATAGACAAAGTGTTTTTGTACAGTGACACTACAAATTTTAAGCATGTTGCCAAAATGAGTCTTGACATAGTGACACCAAACTGCTGGGAACAGTGTGGTAGTTGGACCTGTTTTCTCAGTCTGAGGCCATGAAAAATTATATCAAAGAGGAGATGGCCAAGGGGTTTATCAAAATCTGCACCTACCGGCTTCTTTTTTGTCAAGAAGCTCCTCACTCTTCCTTGCTGCTGACTGAGTGTTTAAACACAACATGGAATTGTTGGAGAAATTGTAAGAGGGAAAGGACATGAATATTTTTGGCTGCTCTTGACCGATTCAAACAGTTTTTTGTCCTTTTGTGCAGCAGGAGGAAAAAGTCCTTAGATGACAGTTCAAAGATATTTTAAGTTCATTTTGGTCAGCTCCGTGCAGCATCTGTTTCTAGAGTTTGACCATTTAATTGTCATCAGAGAGAAAATCCTCTTTACAATGGAATTTGAGCACAGATAAATCTCAGCAGCTTCAGCTTTTTCTTCATTCTCAAAAATAAAAAAAAAAAAACTGGTCAGCTCTTCAGAAGACGTTAAACAGCTGAATGAAGAGAACGCCATCGCATGCAAACATGACACAGAATTTCACGCCACTCAATGTCAGCAAAGGCAAAAGATGCACATAGTTCCTCTTTTCTGGAAGCAGATACTGAGAAGTGGCTGTAGATCTTTTAAACCACTTACTCAATATCCACTGACAGCTGATCACAGGCGTGCTTGCAAGTGTTGTGAGCTATGTGAGCCAGGCAGTTAGCTTTCAAAATGCGACTATTTGCACTGCACAATAACTGGTAAACCAAGTGATGTTTTCCAAAGTTTACATTGACATTATCAGCTGCATAGGCTGTGATGTGTTTTACATCCAGTTCATATTTTTCCAGGCAGTTCATGAGAGCTTGATAAATTGGAGGTTTCTTGGGCAACGTCTGCTGGTAGATCAGGCAGGCCTGGCAGAACCTCTTCACGTCGGCCTCTAGGCTGGGCCAGTGGAAGTGGTCTCGGATCTGCTGGATGGTGTTTTGGGCCCTGAGATGGCCTGCCAGTGGGTGGGAGTGTGTCAACTCCAGCACAGTTTTCATCTTGTTTTTAGGAACCACAAGCAGTTGTTTCCCCAGTTGTGTTGGGCGACACAGTACAGCAGGCCGTTTTGGACAATAAAATGTGGGAGAGAGTGAGGGGCTGGCTGAACCTCCTGGCCTTTCGATCACCTGGACTTGGCCCCAGCAATGTTTAAGTTGGTCGTCTTCCTTTTGTGCTTTCCCGAATGATCCCCATCCCGTGACCTGCTGGAAGAAGACATCGAAAAAGAGGTTAGAATCACGAGAGGGAGACTCACCATCTTTCCCACTGTCCAATGTAAGGAGGACTGGTCTGGGCTCCGACACCCATGACGGCCGGCGATGTCGGGAATGGCATGGTTTATCAGGCTGTTTGGTGAGAACCAGGGAGTCTTCGAACCCCGGCCAGTCACCTCCTAGCAAAACCGGAAGGGGGAGGTCTTTTAGGACTCTGAACTGCAGTGCCCACGTGTCGGCTCCGGATAGTTACTTGGAAGGTGGGTATTCGGTGGGTGTCCCCATGCACACAGGTAACCGGGAGTGGCCGGGGTCCCAGCACATCAGGCCAAACAAGAGTTATAGCTCTACCGGAGTCGAGAAGTGCCTGATATGGAGGTACTTCATGGTGGACCACACAGCCTGCAATCCATGTCTTGGTGGGAGGTGAGGGAGGGTCTGTTGGCATGGACTCGTCGCGGGTGCTTAGTGGCCTCCATACTTTATTTACATTTGGTTCTGAAGGGACCTAAATCATTCATGATCCAGTCTAACCTACAGAAGGAGTCAGTATAATGTATTTTAATTAATCTTTTATACTACCAAACTATCTAAACTAATAACCTTTACTTTTTTTCCTTTTTTTTTTCTTTCTCTCCATTTTCTCACAGATAGGGTTTTGGTTCCTTGTTGCTGTCGCCTCTGGCTTGCTTAGTTGGGAGCACCTAATTTCTAGTGATTATCATTGTTGTGATTACAAAGACCGTCTCTGCATTTAATAAACAAATAGTTAAATCTCATCATTATACATTACCATCTTTCTGTTCTCCTTTTTGGTAATGTTCAGTGCTTTGCTACAATCTGTATTGTTAAAAGTGCTATATAAATAAAAGTGATCGGTTGATTGAATAATGTTCATTAGAAAAGAGGGGCGGGGTGAAGATTTAAAGGTGAAGTACACAAAACACCTCAACTGCTTAGGAGTCATTCTTGTCTCTGCATCTCGGATTAATGACGGCTCACTCAGGAGTCTGAGATTAGACACCAGCCCAGTTTGAAACATTGCTGTCAATCAACAATCGTGGGAGGGGACTCCGACACATGGTCAGACAGCTCAATTTGAGAAAGGGGAAAACATTTAAGGAGATTACAAAAAAAAAACTGTGGGTGGATTTTTATCAATATAGGGTGGTTGTGTATACAAACTGCCAACACATATTTAATTTCAAACTGCTTGTAAAAGTGCATCTGGCATAATATGACTCTTTTAAGCCGTGTAGGCAAGTATTTGATATATGAGACAGATTTAAGAACATGTCATTGATGTCCTGGAACAGCCCAGCATTGTGTCCCTCATCAAACACACATGAGTCAACTTGTCAGCTCAGTATTAGTGGAGACTTTAAAATCTGAATAGGGTCAGAATATGTAAAGAGTTGTGAGAAAACACAATGTGTGTCAGAACCACGTCATGTTTTGGAGCTCTTAAAATATCTTATAATATATAATATCTTAAAATATGATGTTGCTAAAAATAACATTTGTATGCTAAGTGTCATTTTGACAATAGTGCTGACTGCTGACAATAGTGACTAAACTATAATTATGTTCTTACAGAAGTCAGGTTGGTTGGAGGTTCTCGCTGCTCTGGGAGGTTAGAGATACTTCATGATCAGTCGTGGATGTCAGTGTGTGAGGCTGTCTTTGACCAGCAGGATGCAGAGGTTGTGTGTAGAGAGCTGGACTGTGGGGCTCCTGTACAGGTGCTGAGAGCTGCTGCTTTTGACAAAGGAGACACTCAGATGTGGACACAAGAGATTCAGTGCAGAGGAAATGAGTCTCAGATTCACCTCTGTCCAACATCACCATCACATCAAAACAACTGTTCACATGAAAGCAATGTTGGACTGATTTGTACAGGTATGTGTTGAACGTTTCAAAGATTTATTTAGTTTTGATAGGTCTCTTCCCATTTTTTTCTCTTACTGTACACAGAATTAAGAAATGTGCGGTTGGTTAATGGAGGCAGTCCGTGCAGTGGGACAGTGGAGGTTCTTCACAGAGGTCAGTGGGGGACAGTGTGTTATGTTGGCTGGGATTTGGCTGATGCTGCAGTGGTGTGTAGAGAACTGGACTGTGGAGAACCTGTAGATGCCACGAGTGATGCTCAGGTTGGACTCGGATCAGGACCAATCTGGATGTATAATGCAATGTGTGCTGGATCTGAGTCCACACTGAAAAAGTGTGGATCTGAGATATGGGGTTTTCAAGGTGTGCGTCAAAGTGCAGGAGTTATCTGCTCAGGTAAACTCAAAACTTTTTGTTAAAATAAAAAAGTAGTGCATGTTTTGTTCTGAAAGGTTAATTCATACTTATGGTTTTTAGGTGTCAGGCTGGTTGGAGGTTCTCGCTGCTCTGGGAGGTTAGAGATACTTCATGATCAGTCGTGGATGTCAGTGTGTGATGCTGTCTTTGACCAGCAGGATG
>JAUYWG010000149.1:48862-97081 GCA_034779775.1 Enteromius afrohamiltoni | reverse complement strand
TATATGTGTGTGTACGCATTAAGTTCATATTTACATTTAAATGTGCAAAATGTATATCCATATATACAGATATTATATATATTACACATTTTTTTATAAATGCATTTTATAAATGTATTTATATATATATATATATATATACATAATAAATATACAGAGTGCACATACATATATTATGTAAACTATTTTTTTAATATTTTTTTGAATGCTTAATAACTTCATCACCCAGCCTCACTACGAAGCGCTTAACATTAGTGCTGAAACTGCAATAGAGTGTGTACTAAAATCATGATATTGTGTATTTTGTTAGCTCAGAGTGGTTTCTCCCAAATTAATTTGAGAAAGGTTGAGAATCGTCTTTACACACGCGGTGTTGTTTTGTGTGATGAGCGTTTGATTGTGTCAGCTGTAAGTCACAAATGTTTAGTAGCATGCTTTAGGGTTGTTATAACAGTGTGCAGTTGCAGGGTTCATTTCCAGAAGACGGTGTGGAAATAGGCGCTCCTGGTTTATATTTATACGTGAGGGTGTTTGTGAAGTAAATGTGTCAAGGCATACACACACGGAATAAGACAGTCTGGTTCAGACGACGTGAATGTCTTGCATTAGGAGCGTATTTGATTTGGCAGCTAATTATTTAGCAGAAAAATGAGGAATGTGCATTATTTCTAGTGTAAAGAGGGAAAAAAAGGGGAACGATTTAAAAAAACCTTCCCAAGTGTGCTCCATGCGAGGAATGAACTACTTTTTCGTATGATGAACTGTTCAATTCAAGAGGGAGCTTTACCGTTGGGCTCACACACTTTTACATGTTAACTCTTTCACCGCTGAACTGTGTATGTGCACATTGAGCTATATATTTAACACCACACACATAGTATTTCATGTCTACTCGTTTCTGTTGAAGTAGATGTTTCTCTCAAAACACATGCCTCTGGGGAAATATGGGGTAAAAAAGATGTGCTGTTTATTTAGGGTTTTTTTGAAAACATTACGCAGGTTTTTTTTCTCTGTTGTTTTTCCTACAATATCAAAATATATAATTTAGGGAAATATACTTTTTTATGTGTTTATTTATAATTATATTATATAATTTTATTTTGATTGATTTTTTAAATTTGTTATCAGTTATCATTCATTTTGTTATTTATTTGGAGTCATTTATATTGAATATTTTGTACGTTATGTATTTATTTATTTTTTATTTTTTTTCAGTTATGTTCTCACTCTGTTGTGCTATTTAATTATATTACATTATACATGCGTTGGTATGTTTATTTCCTTTTTCTTTCTGATTCAATATAGTACACACACACACACACACACTCAGGCGATAAATACCCAGTCGGAAATATGATGAACCTCAGCTTTTAACTAAATATGTATGCAAAGTCTGAAAAGATTTGAAGGAATTGTTATCACTGAAATGGATCAGTGTGCTCACATGATGCAGTTTTGTCTGCTTCTAAACTCTTGCGTTTTATCACACTTCAGTGGTTTGAAAAGCAGTGCAGTTATATATTTACATGAAGCCGGTCTGGAGTTTGGTGTTCTTCCTTTGATTTGAGCAAGCTTTGAGCTGAGTGAGCGTATCCTGCGCTCAGGAAGGACGCGGCAGGGATCGATGGACGTGATCTGTTTCTGTGCTGTGCTAAAGGCTAGCCGTGAGCTCATGTAGTGTGATGAAGGCCGCAGAGGTGATGTGAGGCAGACGGACTAAATTTAATCCCCGGGCTGAAGTTTAATTTGGCCGGGCCGGTCTCTCCTCCTGCAGTAACCGGGCACCGTCACCCAATATCCATCTGTCTCCCTCTCACCTTGTCTCTTTCTTTCTCCCTCCATTTCTCAAACTCTCAGTGTCTCACTCATTCAGTCACTTGCCCTTTCACTGGCCCCTGTCCACAGGAACCTCTTTATAATGTCAGGAAAACATGGCTTGCTATCTTACCCCCCAAAATTACTGTACGTATTTTGAAAAATAACTGTATGAATAAATAGAATATTTATTTATAATTCTATTTATATATAATTATGTATTTTTAGAGAGTTAGCCTACACAAATCTGTGTAGAATTTGAAATAAGAACATTTGAAACATTTCAGCTTTACGTCGCAATTTTTAACAGTAGTCGTGATATTATCTAATAATCACATTCTAATAATAATTAGAATGCGAATATGCTATTTTTAATGCTTTAAATCTAATTCTTATAGAATTATTATGCATGCAGATTTTATGAGGTCATGTTACTTGAGATGACATTAAATATTTGTACTTTGTATTTTATTAAATCAGGAAAACACTTCCTGATTAGTCATCAATAGAACAGGCGTGTTTGGCGTGATTTTAACCCCTTAGCGGCGGGGGTTGGACTGGGCTCGCCGTCCGGCCCGAACCCTCGAGTGCCCACTGGGAGGAAGTGAGGTCTAAAGGTGGAGTAAGGGGAGGCGGAGGGATGCAAAGAAGGAAATGCCAGAGAAGGGGAGGTTGCTCTATTGTAAGCTCTGATAGGCTGGAACGAGACTTCAGCCGTGATTAATCATTCGCTCATGCTTCTCCCCAAATTTGTTTGTAAACATAATTTAGATAAAAACAGAATTCATTTGCTTTGAAATAAATAGATAAATACATAAATTACCCAGCTGTAATATACTGAAGAAAACATACTGTACGATAATCCAAAAGTAGCTTGATGTCCATAAAAATACATATGAAGAATATTTATTGTATGCATATTGATTTTTTGAGAGAATGACACAAATCTGTGTTGCAACTGAAAATAATACCCAACCTTTCATCACCAACAGGACTTTCATCATCGCTTTCATCAGTTATTCTAATTTTATGCTGCCAATTAAAACATAAAATAAAAGCAATATAATACAAGAACGAGGTGACGAGATATATACAGTATATATTTTATAAAGATATAAAGGATTAAGTAGAAATGAAATCAAAAATCTGTTTTCCCCCCACCCTCCCTTTTTAAAAAAATAAATACATTTGTCCCATCACAAGGCCATTTAAAATTAGACTAAATTAAATCTACTACTTAGTTAAAGTCACATGCATTCAAAGCGGACCCTGATGGACATGATAAGTTTCTTTATGTTTGGAGTGATTTCCCTGAATGCTGTTGTGCTTAAGAAGAGACAGGGTTAACTTTACCTGTATTTTAACAGTGGAGCAGTTAAAAATCAGCTTCACTGGTGATGTTGAACGTCACAGAAGAGCTGTTGTAAATGTTAGAAGGGCACAATCAGGATCAGCAAGCGCTCTTCTTCTTCTCCTCTCTCTCTCTGCGTTCTCACTGGCTGTGTTCCCCCTCCTTAGATCAGTCGCTCATAAATCCTTGTCAAATTCCTCCTTCGCTTTTTAACAAAGTGCTCGTCTTCACCTTTCCCCTTCTCTCTGTTTATCTCTGCACTAATGAATGAGCGACTCTGTGCTGCGGCCCGAGATTAAAACGGCTCCCAGGGGCCTGAGCGAGTGCTGCTCACACACACGGCCCCGGGGTCGGCCTGAGCCCCGTATTCCCTCGGTAGCTGTTAACCCGGGGCCTTTTTATGGGAAGACATATCCATGTGGCCCTTGGTGGGCTTTGGCTCTGCTCACCCGGAGCCCTGGACGAAGCCGTTTCAGTTGAAATAGAGCTCTGTTCACACAAAGCACAAGTGTCCTCCGCTTGGACATCAGATGCAGTATTTTGTGGAGTAAACAGTGTTTCTGCATGAGCCCGGCGTGACGGGAGGAGCTCAGGAGTTAATTGAGTTCCTTTATCAGCCCATCAGCTGCAGCCCTCTGACCGATCTCCCCTCCAACCGCCGGGGCATCGGATACCGCACGTCTGTGTGTGTGTGTGTGAGAGAAAGAGAGAGAGAGAGACGAACCCGCTGACTCTATGGGACTCAAATATGAAAGACTCACTGCACTGGAAGAATGCAGCTACCATTCACGAGTACTGCTCACCAAGGCTGCATTTATTAGATCAAACATATTGAAATATTATTTCAATTTAAAACTGCTGTTTTCTATGTGAATCTCTTCAACTGTAATGTATTTCTGTGATCAAAGCTGTATTTTCAGCATCGTTACTCCAGTCCTCAGTGTCACATGCTCTTCAGAATTCATTCTAATATTCTGATTTCTGATTATTATTAATGTTAAAAACAGCTGCACATATATTTTGTGGAAAGTGTATTACATTGTATTTTTATGATTCTTTGATGAATAGAAAGTTCAAAAGAACCAAATTTTGCTATGACACAGACAAGTCATTGAATATAAACTAATAGTATAAACATTATTTGGAGAATGCTTTTACTTAAACATGCATCACATGTATTGATGGACATAAATACTCGTATACAGATTCTTTTGAAAATTAGCCTAATCTTTTTCATTACAGAATCTGAAAACAAACTAGTATAGATACAATTATGAGTAAAAGATTTGAAATAATCTGAATTGATGCTTTTTATTGGAGACAATGAAAAATGACACATCGTTACCGTAACTTTTGATCAATTTGTCCTTGCGGAATAAAAGCATATTGCAAATAATAATAAAAAAAACATATTGCATACTTTTGAATGCTAGTGTAAGTATTTAATTCGCTCTCTTACTGTTAAATCCTGCTCTAAATGTTTTAAGTGTATAGGGCTGAGTAACATGCATCATAGTCTGGATGATCAGGTGTGTTTAATGTTCAGACTCACTATAGTCTGCCGGAGCATGATTCAGAGCAGTTGAAGACATACTGCTGGGGAAGAATCTGCTGTCTATAACAGCACTTTGTTAAGGATCATAGACTTCAGAGCAGAGCTGAGGGTTTCTGAGCTCTTCTGTGAGCTGGTGTCCAGCGCTGTGGCGGTAGAGCAATTCTATTACAGTGGCTGAAATTCTGTTAGTGTGAGCGGCTGGAATCAGATTAGGGCTGAACTGAACATGATGCTCAGGGGGCTCCACTCAGCATGAATTTAAATGGCTTGACCGTGGACAAAAGCAGACGTGAGGGGATCGGCCCGAGGAAGTGAACGGGTGCTTGACTGCACCTCACACAGCGGGACGGGGTTAAACTCATATCACTGCACATGAAGCAATCACAAGAATTCACTGCCTCCGCTTCGCATGTTTCTACAGCAATCCTGTAGTTCAGAAATGTGCAATGCGAGTGAAGAGTTTCCATAACTGTGAGTTATAAAGCAGGAGAAATGTGGCTCTATCAGAGATGAATGACACGAGGAGGAAAGACGTAAGATTGTAGATCAACTATTGTGTCTTTCGGTTCATGTAATAAACCATGAATACCAGCCTAGCTCGATTCACTAAAGGATGACTCTTATGAACTGATTCCTTTCGTGCATCAGTAAAATCAGGTTTAAATAGAAAAACAAATGTAGTATAATAGATAAATAAGTAATCATAGTTTATTACTATAAAATGGTCTTCCTTAAATGTTCTAAAAATAAACTGGGCCCCAATCATGAGATGGTCATCATATTTTCTGTGGCATCAGTCTCGGAGAATGCAGAGCAGGAGCAGCTGAAGGAAGTCTGTGCTGAGCGCATGTTTTATATATGAACATAAAGCCATTCAGACATTTATGCAATTATGCTAAGTGTCACCTTCAGCATGACCTGTGACCTGGGGTTAAGCTCCCCTTGAAGTTTCTGAATAAAGCCTAAATGGAATTGCCCTGTATGCCGCTGTTTCTAATATATGGCTGTTAATAAATGAAATGAATGTGCAGAAAGGTGCACACGCATTTATCTTTATTCAGCAGCTCTAAACAAACGCTAAAGGTTTGACTCTGAGAAAGAACTAATTCAATGCAGTAACAGCCTCCTGCTTTCACAAGCTTGATTTGTCTCCTGCCATGCCCATGCTATAAATAAGAACATTGCTCTTAATGACTAGACAAGCAAACAATATAATGCAAGGCGCTTCATTTATATTTGTCAACATACTGTTTTATCAAACGTTTCTTATCATCAGTACTGATTCAAGATGACAAACCACTGTCATAAACCTTTGCCTCTTACTTGTTTTGCATTATTTATAATATTACATGATATAGCATATATATATATATATATATATATATATATATATAAGAGCACAAGTCATTGCGATTATGTTTTGTTTTGTTGTACTGCAATATTCTACATACTTCCACAAAAAAGATCCCACATAAATAGCTGTTTTTCATCAGGTTACTGACTAACAGGCTTTATTGACTCACTGAAGCACACTTTGAGCTTCTGCTGGTATCTGGCTATAGTCTGTGTGCAGGACACAGCCATCACACGCTCTCTGGCACATGCCTTTTTTCCACAAGGTCAGTGTTTTAACAAGGAGCTATTTTTTATTATTTATTTTAGCCGTTAACCTTTCTATGAATTTCCAGAGGTGGTGGCACCTGCCGCAGCGTTGAATATACATGACACAAGAGGCAGTGAAACGCTGCAATGAGATTTAATTTGACACGCTGACCCCATCTCCATGGGCACGGGAAACCAGGGCGAGAAAATAAGGTTGACCTTCGACCCCCGGCCTTGAACCCAGCATCACCCCCACTTACAATTAAATCATTCAGAGAAACAGTCTTTCAACTAAATGTGGCCATGCGGTTGCCTGCCCTGCCCGCTTACAGTGTGAAGATTGTATTTTTATTTAAATTTCTGTGTGTGTATATATATATATATATATATATAATGATCTTTTTCAGCCATTCATTAAAAAAAATCTCTGAAAATCTAAAGAAAAAAAATCTAAAGATAAATTCTAATTTTCTCAAGGAAAAAAAAGTCAGTTAGTACTGATGTCTGTAAATGTAAAGAATTATTCATTCTACCAGAATTCTGCTGTAACACAAGCATTCACATATAATGCATTATAAAAGTATTTCAATGCATTAATTATGACTCGCAATGCACACGTTGTATGATCACAGGCATAATTATAAGCACAGTTATAATCCATAATGCATTATTTAACTATTCCTTGTCAAAAGTTTAATTTTTGGTAACAATTATTTATGAAAATATTTTTTATGTATTAAGTCTATATAATACATAATATATAAAGGCTTCAAGTGTAGCTGGGCTTTCTCCTAATTCTTGCAGCCTCATAATTTTCAGCGGATTTCTCTGGTATTGATATATCATTTTTGACAATATTGCACAGTTTTGATTTGCTACTCTGAAAAACGAGACGTTGTTGTTTATGTAAGATATTCTTCACTATTCACTGATGCTTGAACACAGTGTGTGGATCTGTGTGATCGTTCTACAGTCATCAGATTCAGTAGCTCAATTGTTTTATTGTTTCCATCAAGATAAATATGGTTTTCAATCGATCACTTTTATTTCTATAGCGCTTTTAACAATACAGATAGTAGCAAAGCACTGAACATTATCAAATAGGAGAACAGAGAGATGATAATGTATAGTGACGAGATTAAACTATTTATTTATCAAATGCAGAGAAAAGTCTCTGTAGTCAAGACGACGATAATCACTGGAAATCTGGTGTCCCCAACTAACCAGAGGCACCAGCGGCAAGGAACCAAAACCCCATCCATGAGAGAAAAACCAGGCTGTCACAAGTAAGCCATGCCTCTCGGCGAGCAAGGACGGAAACTTGAATATTTAATCATAAAACCATGAAAACAAAAAACAAGGCACAAGCATGAGACAGCAGGCAACAGGTACACAACAACATTCAACTCAAGAGGACACAGTATAAATACAGATGGAAACACGAAGGGAAACTCAAAACACCTGTTAAACACAGCTGGGAGAAATCAAACGCTAACGATGGGGCAGGACTTACAGACAAGGTAAGGCATGTGATAAATCAAGACAAAGGCAAGACAGACAGGGAAGACTATACAGACAACATGACATAACGCCAACCCCCCCAAACTAGTCGTGACCGCACACTGTATACAGGAACATCAAGGGAGGGTGGGTGGGTGCCCTGGAGGCTGGACAGGGCAGAGTGTCTTGAAGCCTCCATAGCAGGATCGGGTTCCGGGGGACCCAAGGTGGATCAGGACCCTTGGGCGGCCACGACGGATCAGGAGTCCTGGATGGCCAAGGCAAATCAGGACCCTTAGGAGGCCACGGGAAAGATTCTGGACTCTTGTGCAGCCACGACGGATCAGGAGCCTTGGGAGGACACGACTGGATCCCCATCTCACCCCTCCCCCTTAGGACCCAGACACATCAACCTGGCCGACTTACTGGAACCGGATCTGAAATAGGCAGACTGGAATCCGCGGGAGACTGGCTCGAAATACCTGGCCGAACCTCTGGAACTGGATCTGGAATAGGCGGACTGGAATCCGCGGGTGACTGGATCGAGAGTTCATGCCCGCACTCTAGATGGAGAGTGGGGCTCAGCGGATTGTGATCTGCAGAAATCAGTGATGGCGCTTCTGGCCGTGCATGCGGAATGGAGTTCGTGGAGATGATCACTGTCTGCTGCTCCATGATGGCAGAGTTTTCTGGTATCTTGCATTGGTAACAAGCCTCCACAATATCTTTAGTGCTTTGGCTACTGATTAAATCGAAAACCAGTCAGCTATGCCATAGTAATAATGATGTCATTATATATCAGATTGAGTTACTGCGCCATCTAGAGTTTCATGCCAGAACTCTGTATTTTGAGGTTACGTTGATGTTTTCCTGATTTGACTTGCTTGTGCAATTGCAATAATGTCATTTATAATATATCCATTGGTGTTCTCCGCCTCATGCTGCTCTGTTTGTTTCAGGCTGCTGAACAGGATGGCTGCTGAGGAGCGGCACATGACGTCCAGCTGTGGCTCCTACATCAAGACAGAGCCCTCCAGTCCATCCTCTCTGGTGGACACGGCCAGTCACCCCAGTCCCGGCGCGCATTCGGACGCCAGCGGAGGCTACGGCAGCACCATCAACAGCCACTCCAACGGCCTGGACTCTCCACCCATGTTCACGGCAGGCGGACCGCTGAGCGCGGCGGGGAGCGCCTGCCGCAAACGCTACGAGGACTGTTCCAGCACATTACTGGAGGACCCTGGCTCCATAAAGTGCGAATACATGCTCAACTCTATCCCAAAACGCCTGTGCCTGGTGTGCGGAGACATCGCGTCAGGGTATCACTACGGTGTGGCCTCCTGTGAAGCCTGCAAGGCCTTCTTCAAGAGAACAATACAAGGTATGTCATGCACATGTTCTGCTTTTTTTAATGAATGATTTTTAAATAAGTGTCACTGAGGCTGCTTTTAACTGATAAAAATACAGTAAAGATTTAGAAATTTTATTACAGTTTAATATTTTCTATGTGAACATCTTTTAAACTGTAATTTATTATGTGATGCACAGCTGAATTTTCAGCATCATTACTCCTGTCTTCAGTGTCACACGATGCGTGAGAAATAATTCTAACATGCTGATTTGTGCCTCTTTATATTTTTGTGTGATGGGAAGAAATACATTTGTACTTGTATTCATCAAGGATGCATTAAATTGTTCCAAGTGACCAATAAGGGAGTAATGATATCAGTTGTGATTTTCACTCATAATTTCATATAAAGCACATTTTCAGACATATGTGACTATAAACCATGACATGATCTGAGAATGAGAAACAGTGAACTATGCTTGGGCAACTGTCAATAAAAATGTGTATATTGACATTATCATGACACGGACATGGAGATGTATGGTGTGGCGCCAGCAGTGACGTTACAGTAATCAATCCATTTGATCGCCTATAAGAGGTTTACTGTTACAGAGACATGTGATAAGATGACCACACTGACCAGAAGACAGCAAGAGCAGATGAAATAACGTCTTTACATCACAGCCTCTTCTCAAACTAAAAGGTTTCACACTGACAAATGGTACACAATCTGGTTCACATTGTGTCTCATTTTGGCCAAAAGCAAAATGAGGCGATCTGACTGATATATAACACAATAGATTACAGTTAGGCTTGTTTTTGTCATGTTGTTTAGAGGCAGGTTGACAAAAATAAATAAATAATAATCATTCAATACCAGTGTGGTCTTTTTGGCTAATAAGCTAGCACCATGAGAAAATTGAAGTCATTATTATGTTAAATAAATAAACATTACAGAAAAAATGGGTGAGATATGAAAATGAGATATGAAACATATAGCTAAATAGGGAACTAAAAGCTGGTAGGTGGCAGCATGTCAGTCTTAATAAGTGAGACACTGAATCATTTACTCAACTGATTTGTTTAAACAGCTGATTCATTCGGAAACAAACCAAGGGACTGTCTTTATGAATGAGTCACTGAAGTATTTACTCATTCATTAAGTAACAAAACTCCAGACTCAACAGTTCTGCTGTGGCTTTGAGTGATTATTAGAAAAAAAAAGTATTACGAAATAAAAATACAGAAACCCTTAGTAGTTCAAAAGCTGCAGACAGCTGGGCTGTTTTCTGTGGAGTCCTGTGAGTATTTTAAGCTGAGCGCTGTAATGCAGAGATTTCTGTGGTGCGTGATGTTCAGGTCAGAGGAGACATGCAGCATCACACTGTCAGATCGGATTGGCACAGACAAGAGGAGCAGTGTGTTCTGAACCAGATACTAATCACATGGACTATGTGTGTGTGCACAAAGCACTGCTGTGCTTTCATAGACAACACGCAAGTTGAAATTTCACTCATCAAGAGAGTTACTGTATTTCTTCATGTAATTTCTTTATTCATTAACCCATTAATTGCATAAAACCCCACATTTCCCAAAGCTCAAGACATATATTTAGCACATGCCTAAACGCATGAATGCATTAATGAAGTATCTGTGGTTTAACTTACGAATAGGACACGCTGTTTTTAAAGGGAAATACAATGTAACAAGTGATTAGTTGTAAACCCTTCAAAACACATTTCTAAATGATCGAGCTATGCTGGTAAACACTCTTATCCAGTAAAAGCTCTTTTAATGAAATTGTAGAAACATCCAGCTTCAGCTGCTACTTCTGGAGAAAGATCTCGACTGATTTTGATAAAGTAAGCGGCAGAATAACTTTGGTCATATCTCCAGATGAACTCTTACTGGACTGAAGCAGCTCAGTTTTACTTGATTCTCCATCAATCAGTTTGTCTCAAATCTGATCATCAGGGTCTCTTGAGGAGCAATTGTTTCCGGAAGCTTTGCTTTAAGCCTCTAAAACAAGTAACATCTATTGATGAGTATTTATTTCTTCTTTTCTCATATTAGACATCTTTTCGGAGACTGAACACTGATATTTAGATCATTTTATGTGTGTATCTGCTGCACTGTTATAAAGATCTCATTGATTTACATCACGAGCTGCAGAGTTGTAATTATCAACATATGCACCAAATGGCATATTTTAGTTTGAGCTGTTTTTTCCTCTGTATGAGACATAAAAGCCAGGTTCTGTTTCGGTATTTTAGGCTTTTCTGGGTTAAATCTATAACGTATTCATGCATCTGCCACAGAAAGCATGCATCATGAATGACTGCAGAGACAAACATGACTCTCGTGACCGTCAGGTGTTTAAACACACACAACACTCGTTGATCTTGGCAGCGTTGTATCGGCTTTAAACAGTCTATGTACCTTAGTGAATCAAACAGGCATAGTCATCCAAAAGTCTCCGCTGTTGTCTCTCAGTCACATATTTAGAGTCTGGCTTTAAACGTGGACAGACGCACAAAAGCCTCGGTGGCGAGACACTCAAGTAGAACGGGGAACCGGACAATTAAGAGGAGGAGAGTTACAGACATCTCCTCCTCACTTTGTATTGTCAGATGGCAGTTTCTCCCTCTATCGCTGTGTTCTTCCTCTTGGAGTGCTGCCTGTAATGGAGCTAATCTAGAGCCGTTTGTCCGAGCCACAGGAGTTTTGTCAATAACAATCAGCGTTCAGCAGGAGTAATTAAGGCCGAGGCTTTTCATTAGGCCGGGGGGAGGGGCTCGTCTCCGGGGACGGCCGGTGCAATTAGAAACGCAGGCACGCGTCGCCGGGTAATTTCAGGAGGGAAAGAAACCCAGGACTTTCTTTAGATTGAAGAGGGACTGGGTTTTGTCTCGTGCAGGAGCGGGACGACTAATGGCATAATAAGCAGACGCGTGGCTTGGGATGAACGAGAGAGGATTTTAGGCAGAAGGAGACGAGCGGAAGAAAGAGGGCAGGTTGAGATCGTGAAGAATGGGCAGAGATGAGGATCAGACGCAGTTAAAAAAATAGAGAGTGATCCCACAGCCGAGAAAGTATCTCAAACATACTGCTGCTGCGTTGATATCTGAGTAATCGTTGTTAATCGTTACATTAAATCAGAATTTCCTTTGTTGGAACAGTGTTACATCGCTAAACAAACTATTTTGTGATGTATGTTCCTAGAACTTGTGATGTATGTTCCTAGACTTTTTGAGAAGATCATTAAAGAGGTTCTGTTAATGTGACTGTATCTGGGTGTGTGCTCTAGTCAGCCTATGTCCATCAGTCTGACTGCCGTGACTCACCCCGATCTGCTGCCCATTTTCAGCACAGGTGTAAACGTGTATGAAAGCTCCATCTCTGTCCTCTATGAAGTAATCGAGGCTGACAGTAAGCCTGTAAAAGTCAGGTTAAATTTTGATGAGGAAGACCTTCTATTTTACTGTAATTTACTTACTTGACTCGAGTCTCTCCCCAAACCATGGCCTGGCATCAGTCCTGAAAAACCATCAAAGAAATTAGAGCAGATAAATGTTGAGAAGAAGAAAAAAAAAAAAAGGTCTTCTCCAATCCCAAATTTTAAGAATATAACTTTTATATGCTTTCTGAGTCGATCCATTCTGCGCGTCTTGAAGCCATTGCTCACTCGTCCTCCGTATTGCATCACTTCTAAGTTGTGCCTCTCGTTTGCAAATAAAGTCTTTGCGAGATATTTGTGATAGTAAATTTTAACTATTTAATCCATCTGAATTAAATTTGTAATTTGTTTACATTTATTGTTTACTCTGCACAAACTTACTTGTGTTCATTTACACATGTCCCAGTGTTTTCCACTTAAAATAATGATTTGATGTTTACAGTTTGAAAATTAAAAAAAGAAGACTGCCATAAATATTAGTACTCTAATGTATTTATAAAATTTACTGCTGAATTACAGCTTAGTTTACAGTTATACTTCAAATCAATGTCATTAAATTATTCTTTTTCTTAAATGCTAAATAAATATTAATTAGTTTATTCAACAGTAGAATGCCATAATAGTACATGTATTTATTAATGATAAATAATAATAATACTATTTTATATGATTTATTACTTAATAATATTGATGATAATAATAATAATAGTCCTGGGCAATGATTAATCACATCCAAACTACATTTGTTTATATAATATATGTATGTGTTCTGTGTATAATTATTATTTACACACACATGCAGTATATATATATATATATATATATATATATATATATGTATGTATATATATATATTTACATGCATTTAAAGGTGTGTATATATATATATATTTTTTTTTTTTCCCCATATAATTTATATCATACATAAATATATTTAATATATAAAATATTTATTTTATATTATTCTTAAATTTATACCTGCATATTTATATATACACATAATACATATACAAAGTACACATACATAAATGATGTACACAAAAATGTTTATTTTGGATATGATTAATTGTGAGATAAATTAATATTTACCTAGCACTATATAATATCAATATTTTATTCAATATATCAATATCAATATTTTTCTAAAAACATTGGATTTTAATTTTCCTCAAATCATGCAGCCCTAGCCAAAGTATGCACAACTAGTGCACAGTCTGTAGATTTCAGCTGGGGTTGTTTGATGAACATGTCGCTCTCTGATGGAGCAAGGTCTAGTCCTGGTTTAATTTACCCTGGCCTCTTCCTGTCTGACACGTTTGGAGGCCAGAATAAGCTGCGACGTGGACCAAACCTCATGCTGATAGTCAGAAGTGTGTTTACGTGAGGCTAGCGGGGTATCAGAGAGGGAATGAGAGCCATCCGTCTCTTGATGGAGTGCCAATCAGATGCGGAGATATACGCTAACCAACACTGCAATTCAAGACGCATCCTGCCCTAATGATCCCGCAGGGACACATCCCAGAATAGGAAGTCTCAGCCTTCCCTTCTCCTCAAAATATGATCGGATGAAGGAGGAATGAGCTGCTGCACATTCTAGTTGTGGGAAAAGCATGAATCAAAAGGATTTGCCTGTTATCTGGAAATGCACAGGAAATGTGTTTGATTAGCGCTGTTTAGTGTATCGGCACAACAAATTGGAAAGCAGGAAGGGGAGCGATCAGACTTTATCACGTTTATTTTCACACCTTTATTTACCACAAACCCAAAGAGATCTGCTGCATTTGCATACTGATTTGTATAACCCAGATAAAAAGGGGAATTTCTAATTATTCGATACATCTCGGGACCCTCTACTTGATCTGTGCAATAATGTTAACATAATTGCGCAAGTTGGGGGATGGAAGATTTCAAGAGCTGAGGAACACTGATGGAGAAGCTTCATCTGCCAAAGCTTTATCCTGTATGAGGTTCACTCACCTGTTCATTACAGCTTTATTTTCAGCTGCTTACACACTCAACCTTTCCTTGTCACGGTTTCTGAAAGCTCACTCTCAAACAGCAGAAACCAGACACTAATTCTGTAACACTTTTCCACAACACAATCCTCTATATAACATGGAACGGGAATTAATATTATGACAAAGGTGTTTGCTTTTGAGATGTGTTTGTGAGATTTTGAGTGCTTCATTTTCTGGATGTGTCACATATTTACTTTTTATGTAAAGTAATACACTGTGTTACTTTAACTTTACTTTCTGTTACCCCGGCTGGGCCCTTTCATACCAAAAGTGAAACGAATGAGTCTCAGGCTGAAGAAAGCATCTCTATCCCTACTATCTTAACTGAACACAACACTGTTCTTGATGTAATGACTGGGCAGACTCGTTCGGATCCATCTGCGTCACTTTATTGAAACCAGCGGCTTGAACTTTGGCATCATCCATGGTGACACCCTCGTGACTGATGATGTATCCTAAGAAGGCCACTTTGTCATGGTGAAATTCTCACTTGGGAAGCTTGGCAAACGGTTGGTGGGTGATGAGGCAACAGTTCGTACGTGCTGAACATGTGAGGGGAGGTCTTTGGAATAGATTAAAATATCATCGATATAGACAATTAAGTACTGATTCAGGAAAATGTCTTTGACAAACGCCTGGAAAATGGAGGGACTGTTTGAAAGCCCGAAGGGCATAACTTGATATTCATAATGCCCAGAAGTCATCGAAAAGGAGAGTTGAGTCGCTCCAATCTGCATCGGTTCGGATGGTATGGCCACAGGCGGGAGAGAATAGGTGCGCGGGGCGCGGCGGCCTCTTCTGGTGCGTATCATGTTATCCAAGGCTACCGCTAAGTTCATATATGCCTCCAGCGTCAGCTCCTCATCGCGGCAGGCAAGTTCTGATTGGAGCTCGTCAGTCAACGCTCACCGGTACATGGTCTTTAGAGGGCTCGGGTGGCCATCCAGTTTGAGCCGCGAGGGTACGGAAAGCAAGGGTGAAGTCAGCCGCTGTCATGTTGCCTTCCCTGAGAGTCATTATTTCATCCTCTGGGGCCCGGCCGGCCGCTGCGTGCTCGAAAACGGACCGGAACTGCTGGAGAAAGTCGTGGAAAGAGGGGTAAGTCATGCGTCTCCCATCCCACGTAGCCGTAGCCCAGTCGAGAGCTCTCCCGGTCAACAGAGAGCAAACGAATGCCACTTTACTATCGTCCGTGGGGTAACATAATGGCTGCTGAGCGATAAAATTAGTGCACTGCATGAGAAACCCCTTGCAATGTCCCGCAGCACCGTCCATCTGCGTCACTTTATTTAAACCAACAGCAAACAGGTTAAATTCACAGTGAACAAATCCAGCAAGGGTAATCAGAAAGAATGGTAAAATCCAGGCAAGGTTTGTGGTCGAAGGGTCCAGGCAAGGTCGTCAACGGGTAATGCAACAAGGTAAGTAATCGCTCGGAATTGCAGCATTGAACTAACAAAACTTTGCGAAGAAGGAGCTCCGTTCGTACACTTAAGTAGGGCCCGAAATGAGCAACACCTGGAACTGATCAGAGTTCCGGGTGAGGAGAGTTACGTTAAAAGAGGTCCGGGTGGGAACTAGTATTCGGGAGACGGTTCCCGCTGACGCCGTTCAGAACGCGCCACAGAGGAGCGGCTCGTAATACTTGATCTGAACTGAATCAACATTGAACTGATCTGAATCTTGAAACTACAGACACAGTCTCATTTTCCTGTTTATTGATGTGAAGCTGCTTTGAAACTATATGTATTATGTATTCTATAAAGTGCTATAGAAATATAAAAAAGTGCTATAAAAATTTGGTAAATATAATAAATATAACGTATTAATATGTATATATATATATTTATTTATTTATTTATTTTTATTAATTAATTGTTTGACAGAGCTAATATATATGCACACTTATCATGTATATGCCAGCCACACTGATATGATGTTTGCAAAAACTAAAGGCCTAGTGTTTGTATAATTTAATAATAAGTGCTGTGATTAGCACAAAATCAGTGAGATGTGAACTGTTTTGTGAAATTGAATATATACATTTACTATTAATACACCCTAGTTGAAACATAGATGTTCAGTCATGAATGAGAAGACCTGAAATGCATTCATCTTTGGCAGAAGCAGCCCATTTAGCTCTGTCTCATCACCGTTTATATGAAAGCTGCACTCCTGCAGCGAGTATTGTTTTGCTCAGCCGTACAGTATATGTCAGAGAGCACACTGTTTTTATTCAGCACAGCGTCTTCAGTGATCAAGACAAGGCTGAATAAATTGAGCGAGCGCCGTCCGCATAGACATTCAAACCACGAGAACAAGAGCGCTGTCTGCCGACTGTCATTCTGCATTTAGCCGCGGCTCCTGCCATTACCCATACATGTCCTAATTGAAATGCCTTGCCGCAGTTAAATGTACTCGGACACAAGCAGAATGGCAGAGTATATCAAGCACTTTGCCTATTGTTACTCACACAATGCCACTCAAACGGATCTTTTATTGCGCAGGTATCAAGCGCTCAGCTTGAATAATGTATCAGTAGCTGGTTATTCTCTATGTAAATAGAAAGCGAGCGGCAGAGTTTGAGTCGGGTATTATGTAAAATGTGCACTGAATTTGTGAATGTAATTTGGCGAGGTGGGATCCGAATGGAAGCACTGAAAGCAAACGCGCAGGGATCTTTTGTTTTGAATCCTGTCTCATTTGTTTTGTGGGCTCATGTTTCTTCATCTCTGCAGCACACACTGTCCCTGTTCTGTAGTGTCTCACGGCCACAGGCAATTTATCAAATTGAGTAAAAGATGATTTTATAAATAAAGTGATTTATAGAGCGTTCGTTTGATGGCTTTGATGGATGCGGTGGCGCACTGTAAAACTCTCCTGCATTAGCTTGCTTTCCTTGGGTTATTTTTGGATGGGCAGAACGGAAAGCACCTCACTTTTCCCCGTCTCTTTGTCTCTCTCCAGGTAACATTGAGTACAGCTGTCCGGCCACCAATGAGTGCGAGATCACCAAAAGAAGACGCAAGTCCTGCCAGGCGTGCCGCTTCATGAAGTGCTTGAAAGTAGGCATGCTGAAGGAAGGTGAGAGAACGCTTCTTTAATAGTAATTGTTTTTGTATAAATAGATGTTGATATTAGAACTACAGTAAGATCATGTTTACACACAACGCTCTGCGCTTACTCCTGATTTCACTCAACATGGCAACCCCAGAGCTGTCAGTCAGTACATGGGAAACAAAGTAACTCAGATATATGCTCAGAAGACATGTGTTGTTCGGTAAATGATTTTAAAACGAGTGAACAGATCACTTTTCTATACTTTTTCTAACTTTTTTATCAACTTGTGTTCTATATTTGGTAACTAAAACCTTAAACATGGGATATGAAATATGAAATATTTTATTATTTAAATATAATATTAAAATAATTAAACATATATTTTTATCAATTAAAAATAGAATTATATATTATAATTCTATTTTTATTTTATCTAATAAAAAATAATAAAATTGGAAACATTATTAAAATTATATCTTAATTTAGTAACAAGTTCCACAGAAATTTTACGTTGAGTGAATTTAGCATAAAAATAATATTAAAATATTAAAATATAAGTTTCACAAATCTAGTGACTCACTACCTAGGGAACAGACTGAGATGCTTTGAACAGACTTGTTAAGCTCCATTCACAAGACCAGAAACGCTGTGTCACTTAACGTTAATCCGCCCCGTTTGAAAAGAGCAACATTTCACCACGACCGTTTGTTAGTCATGTTTAATGTCGTCTTTTTCTTCACGTGACAATAGCAAATCTTTACAAATGCAAAAACTAGTGGTGGGTCGTTATCGGTGTTAACGTGCTACGTTAACGTGAAACTCTTAATGCACGATTAAAAAAATATTGCTGTTAATCTATTTACAAAGTGATACCTAGCTGAATTACACTGTAGCCCTGTTCGGACGGGACTAGTTTTCTAAACTACAGTACGGGTGAGCTTAGATTCTTATCACCCGTCGTCTGTTATTTTCATGTACCATTTCGGACAGGACTAACACCTGCGTGTTTATTAGAGAGGTGAGAGGATGTGTTTTGTACATCTGGGCGTCACAGAGATCACGCGCTCTGTATGCGTTTGCTATAGTCATTCAGATTTACAATAGTCAGTCTTAACAGTTTACGTGATCTGGCTCTTTATTTGTATTTATTTATTTCTTTTATATATCCAAATATATTAAACATGTGTGTGTGAGGATCTACGGCGTATCGCATTGGCAAAAACATACAAGGAAACGTGAAAAATAATATCACAGACATGGCATTCAGACTCTAGAATTATCACAGAGGTTGTGAGAGAAAAACACAGACATGGCAGATTCGGATGGGATTAAAATCACCAAGTACATCTGTGAAACAAAACATTCTCTAACTCCCTGTAAAACTAGTCCCGTCCCAATAGGGCTTTACTTTCAGATGAATCTAGTGTAAAAAAATACCATTTATTTAGTGCGATTTACCTGAAGCGTGAACTTGACAAGATCTCCCACAAAGTCACTCAGGCACGTGCACGATGATCTTGCTGTTGGCTGAATTAAATTTGATTAGTTTAGTCAACATTTAGCTGTTTAAATGTTGACTGGGTTTGAAAATAAACGTTCATTTAATGTTTTTTAAAATATATCTGTGCAGACTTAATATAATACGCCTTCTCAACTAAACCCAAGCAATAAAATTTGTTCAACTAAAATATTTTTGCCCCTCCGACATTTTGTTAATTGGATTTTTAAAGTGTATAAATACAACCGATTCAAATTATTTCTAAAATGTCAATATAGTAGTATAGTTTCCTCTTAGATCTAGGTATTTGGTCGGTTTATTCAACTTTGTACAAGGTTTGGTTTAAGCCCAGTCAGGGGTTATGTCCAATTTTGTTTTTGGATTCCTTCCTTTGCTTTATTTATAATTACACCAAACCTTCAAATCAAATCATACAAATGGTGTGTGATCATTCGATCATACAAACTGCTTCTGTCTCGTACATGTATGAAGTATGTTTGGCCGTTCACCTCAGCAGGTCTTTCGTTAGGTCACATTTTACTTTGTAATGTGATTTTTTGGCCTTTAAATCAGTCCCCCGGTCTGTAGCGACTCCATCAAACACACGTGGCAGCGATCAAAGCTGAGCGCAGTGCTTGTCAGAGACACACAAGCCATGTTAGACTGGTAAATGTTGTTGGCTGGCGCTCTGGCAGACCCGTGTCAGAGTGCTGGACCACGGGGGCTGCTGGCATAGGCCGCGCTCACAGGCAGTAAATAATTGCGCCTGTTGGGCAGAGAGACAGAAATATGCTGAATAGGTCGATCCGTGCGTCTGACTAATAGAAGTGTAACAGTATTCCGACTGGAAAGGCTTCTGTCCCAGAGCACACGCTCTCTTCCCGACGTATTGATCCGCTAAATGTTTTCCGAACATCTCAGCTCTCTTCCTGCGGATGCTTTTTTAAAGTCCTGCCATGTGGGAAATCTGTGACAATCAAATATGCTCAAAGATATTTCTTTCCCACAACTTTCTAGCTGCATTCAGGTGAATGCGTTTGTTTTATGCAGGAGTAACATAAGAGCGTGTGCACACGGGCTGGATGTGAAGCAGGTCTGTAATGTATTGTGTGTAGTTCCCCCACAATCCATCTGTGATAGCTCTACATGGAGCTGAATGTCCACCGCACGAAACGCTGAGAATGAAGCTTAAACAATAAGATAGAGGGGCTTCAACGGCTTTGACATGTTAGGACTGAACTATACTGAAGATGTTTTGCTTTTAATATTTCTAAAATAGGTCTCTTTTGCTCACCAAGGCTGCATTTATTTGATCCAAAAAAAACAGTAAAAAAGAGCGATGCTTCATGTGTGAAACGGTCATTTCTTTTATTAAAAAATGTTCTGATCTTAAACTCTTTTCATTAAAAAAAAGAATTATTCTCATCAGCTAAGATGTTTTCACCTAGAATAATAAAAACGTACAGAAAGAAAGCATGTATTTGAGTTTTTTTGGATTAGTTATAATTATATGTTTTATATTTTAATTAAAGTTTTATTATTGTTTTGTGTTTTTGTCATTTGGATTACTACATGATGTCTCTTTAAAGCTTTTTTTCTTTAAAAAGAAAGGATTCTTTCGCTAATGATATAACACATTGACTGAAGTCCTGATATCATACTGTAGAAGGATTATTTAAGTAGATAATTCAACCTCAGACAGCACTAAACATGACTGCCCTCTGTAAGCATCTGGGTTTGTCCTGTACTCTTCAGAAATGATGGTTTCTAACACTTTCTCACTGTCAGTAAAACCACTTCAGCTCTGTGTTAGTGTAGAGTTCAATCAGCTTTTTCAGCATTATAAAAATATGTTCAAGCATTGCACAAATGAATATATGACACGAACAGGTATCTCGTTGGCCGTCAGCGTCCCTCCTCAAGTGCAAGGTCACTGTCTGTCTCCGATCCGACGCTACGTGAGCGCCAAATCAATCAGGCCTTTCAAGGCGACAAGGAAATAAGAGGCAGAGGGTCACGTCTGTCCACGTCTACCCTCAGAGTACGAGCGGAGCCGCGGCCCAGCGAAGGTCACGCTGAATGCAGCCATCTCACCTAATTATAACTTTACAACTGTCCTAAACTTTCCTTTCTGTTTGACAACATCCCACCAACTCTCACGCAAGTTGTGTGATAACTGATAGACACTGTATGTAAATGAGTTTTATATTTCATTTCTGCCTTTTGACTCAATAATGCATATTCATTAGACTACATCAAAGAAATGTAGCAGGCGTGATTCAAGAGAAAATAATCTGTTCAATTTTAGTCATCCAGTTAATTGTTAAAGTTGTTAAAAAAAAAAATATTGGATGATAAGCTGCTTTTCAAAAGTCAGTGTTCAGCAAAGATGCTTTAAATTGATCATAAGTGAAAGTGTTGCAATAGATTTCTATTGAGGAAAAAAATGTACCACAGAAAAGAGTTTCACCTTTTAAGTAACACGAATGTTGAGCTGTAAGTCACTTTACTATTCAGGGGAAAGAAATGACTATTAAAATAGATACTGATAAACCAATGCATAATGAGCAACATAGGGAAGACTTGGTTAGTGGAAAAAATTGTGGTTTATGTCGAGTATTTTAGGTCGCAGTTTTATTGCATGTGTGTGCAAAGTGAATATGAACAGTTATTTTCCCCATAAGAAAGCTAATTATTATTAAATATGCTCTGTAGCCAGACTAGATAACACTCGTTAACTATTAACTATGACTTTTCCCTCAGTAAATTCTTACTTGGCTGCTTATTAAAAGTTAGAATGGTAGTTGTTAAGTTTATGCATCGAGTAGGATTACAGTATGGATGTAGAATAAGGCATTCGTATGTGCTTAATGAGCACCAATAAATGACTAATATTCTAGTGATATGCATGCTAATGAGCAACTAATAGGTTTAATCTTGTGTTATCGGCTTTTCTTTTCTTTTGTTTATTCAAGGGTGTATGTATGAGCCATAATTAAGCAGTACAGTCATCTGAAGAAAGACACGGTGAGGAGAGAAAAATGGCTTTAATCAGTAATGCTAGAAGAATGATTTCAGAGCTGATCAAACTGAAGAGTTCATCAGACGTGCTGGGCTGGTATTCTGAGCGCAGGATGTTTTCAGTCGTGAGATTTACTGCATAGTCCTGGACCCGCTTCATTCCCTCAAAACAGGAAGTGATCAATAAGACGACTCAGATGTCAGGGACTACAGATTTTTTTCCTCTGATCAATGGAAGCGAATCGGAGCTGGGAAGAAAGGAACAGATACTATTGAGAGACTACACTGACGTAATCCAAAGACTCTTTAAACCCACAAGACTCACATCTCTCACGCGCAAAAGCCTCATCTAGACGTCTGATTTCCGTCTGCCATAAAATCTATAGAGAATTATGCACTGGACAAAAAAATAAACCTGAATAACACCGTACCATTAGCAATCCTTCACATCACGCCTCAGGGAGAACATGCATTGGCTCCAAAAGAAGAGTATTTGTTGCACTTTTTAGAGTATTTTTGACATGATATGCACAATAGTAATACGTTTAAACAGATACTTCACTTAAAACGCTTTTTTTATTAATCTCCCTCATTTTACTCTGACCTAATGTTTTTATGTTCTTCATGAACATGGATAATGATTCATTGTGTCAAAACGAAGAAAAAAAGGCATCACAAGAAAAGTTAGTTATGATGTGTTTGTGGTGACTTTTTTTGCAACATGCATCATATTTAAATTTCTGCCCAACATCTAACTCTGTGTTTCACAGAAGAAAAAAAGCACACAGGTTTGGAAGAACATGAGTGTGAATAAATGATGACTGAATGCTCATTTTATGTGAGTGACTCCTGTAAGACACGGAGTGTGTAAAGCGTACGTGTCGTCTGAACAGGTGAGGGGATTACCGCAGGCGTGAACATGTGTTTTCCACCAGAGAGCCTAGATCACTGCTGGACGAAGACCACACTGTAGAGAGGGAGACAGATGACTGCCTGATCACAAAACACACACTCACTCAGGAAAGAAAGTGTGGACACCTACTGAATTTCATAGATCATAGATTTTTGAATAGCACCTTTTGTCTCCTCAGGCACCTCATTCCATGTAACGGTGGATGAATTTATACATGTTCGCTGTATGTTTGCGTAGATGTGTTGTGTTTGAGCTCACCAGGAAATTCCAGACAATTATGTCGTTTGGCAATAAATAAATAAATAAACTTGTTTAAATTGTATTGTTTATGGTCATTTTACAGTTTAGAATGTTCCAAAACAATATTGTTACTTAAACATTCCATAGTTGTTAGTTTTTTGTTTTTCAGAAAAACCCCGCTGCACCCTATGGATTTTGTAGGGGTAAAGGTGTCCCTTTAAGGTCTGAGCATCAACCCACAGCGAGCAACATTCAGTCGTCCTTCGGCAGGATTGTAGTGCGCGAGTTTCCTCCTTTGTTGGCACCGTCGTTGGGAAGGCTGCCTGATTGGGTCCGGCCGTGCTAGAAGAAGCCACGGCACAGGTGTTTTTGGGTTAGATGTCAGCTCTGCGGTTCGCTCACCGTATCTCTCGTCACCGTTCACGAGGAAAAATGCCAAGCTGCCAAACGCAGGGCTCTTTGAAATAGTGCTGACGCGGGGCCAGTTCTGATGGGGGTTGTCGGCAGCCATGAAAGGTAGAGTTCACCGTGGCCTCAGGACACGGCCCTGTGAATTTCCTAGCTAAAAACGGGTCAGCCTAAGCTCCCAGAGGCACTGCCAACCATCCCAGCTACGCTGACACTTTCCCCTCACCCAGATGACAGGCACCCAGAACAGGTGAAACCACCAAAAATAAGGGCCCCTGCCAAGTCCAGCTACCCACGGCGAACCACTGACAAGAGTGGGGACAGGCCCTTTTGTAGGGGCTTTGCTCAAGAGGGGATTGTTGTTTTGAGAGAGGAAAAGGAGCCCGGGGTCAGCTGGCCCTCACGCAGTCATTGGCCCGAGGGCTAATCCGTGCTCGGATGCCTTCCGCGCTGGCCCTAAGCCCTCTCTCTCTCCCACACCGCCACGCTCGCTTTGAAGAAACGACATTCGAGATCCTCTCGCTGTGAACCAGCGGCGGTCAGCGCCGTAAAACACACTCGCTTTCAGAAGCGCATCGCTCTCATGTTTCACTGAACAAATTCCAGTTTGAGCCACTCATTCCTCTCATGCATGTGGAATCGTCCAAAAGATGCATTTACTGCTCTTATTGTCAATAGGAAATGGCGTTTTTCTTCTGCATTTAACTACAGCGAGAAACAGAAAAGCTGGCGCCCAACATAGGTTTTCAAATTTGCAAATTTTCAAATCCTATTTATTAGTTTATTACTTGAAACATTATGAAGACGCACATTTTTTTTTTTTTTTTGGAATAACATGCATAAGACTAACTGATGTGACTAATCGTACAGTTTACTTGGCACACATTTCTAGTAGGACCTGTGTGGAGTGTGGAGCTGTAATTTTGTACTTGATACATGCTGTACAGATTGGACCAGTGAGTTCTAAAGACAACACACCGTCTATTAAAAATCAGACAGATCTTCTGATGTGGTGCGAGGAGTATAAGAAATCGTCCAAAAGATACATTTCATGCTCTTATTGTCTTAACATCAATATCAAATGGCATTCATATCTCATTTTACTTCCACATTTGAGAAAAAAAAAGTCAATTAGTTGTTTAACAAAACAGCAAGAACACAAACATTTGCTTTTTTTGGAGTAACATGCACGAGTCTCATTCTTCTGTAAGGATCTGAAAGACCACATGATACACCGATCCTCTGATGTGGTGTAAGCAGCATATGAACTGTGCTCTTATTGTCTTATGGTGTAACTCATTTTACTTCCACATACAGCAAGAAACAAAAATGTTGGCACCTAATGTAGGGCTTTCAAATTGGGCTGGTGTGAAAGTTTCTAGTTTTTTTATGAAGGCAAACATTTGTTTTGCGTTGGACATACATCCTCTAATTCACAGTGCAGATAAAACTGTAAAAACGCTCTTGAGCTAGTAGGATGTCGTAGTGTTTAAACCAGCGAGGGTGCGATCTGAAAAGCTCACGACACACAGATCCATTGCAAATCGGCCTTTTTCTTTTATCTCGTTCCCTCCCTCTTTTTCTTTCTCTCAGCCTGACCCCCTTGCTCCGGGTGTAACTAGATAGTGCCAAGGTTTAATTCCTGCCAGCATCTGTTTAATTATGACAGTTACTGTTCTAATTAAAACAGGCACCTATGTACCTCTGAATCTGGCTTTGTGAAGAGGTGCTGACGCCAGAATGTGACATGGAGCGTTTCTCCAACTGAATCAAGATCTTCAGAGAAAACCATGTACAATACAGAAATAAATAACAGCTTAACCCAGCCTGAGGTGGGCTGCCGGTTTTCGCTGACCTAGTTTGAGGTTTTAGAATGGTTTGGGCAGGCTTAACTAACTAGTTTCAGCTTGCACACGTTCCATCGTCATGTGCAGAACGAAGCCACAGTGCTGTATTTGACGTCAGTGACATTAGCAAGCCAGTGAGAAAGAATGAGAATGAGCCTTTGTTTAGGACTGCTGTTATGTCCTTTAGGTATGTTGTAAGCTTATTAATTCAAACCATTTGGGCCAGATTTAAATGATATTTACGGTGCGTTCAGTCAATCCAATCTTCAGCATAATTCAAAATCATTTTATCTCGCTCCCCACCGTCTGTGACTATCAATAAAAATATTAAAATTGTAGTTAGGAGAAATGAGATTTTACTGCGACTTAGCAACCATCAAATGATCTCCCGGAGTTTGCGAGGAAGAGTAGGACCACGGGGACCAGCGGGTAATTAGGTTAGTGGGTTGTCAGTGTCAGGAAATTGAAAGACAATCCTAATCAGATTTCTGTTTCTAGGGAATCAAATAATTTGTATAAGGAGAAGAAATCTCCCGATTTGGCTTCTAAAAAGATAATGCAGTTTGTTGTCGCTGCCTTTGTTGCACTTTTTGTGTCACATTTGATGAAATAGACATTGTAATTCAGATCAAATGTAATTAGCACTTCATATTCTGAAGATTTTTGAAAAAACAACGGTCAGATGAAGGCTCGTAAGGCTGCGGTCATTGCATCTGAGTTACGCTGTCCGTAAATGATGCAACAGTGTCCTGCTCTTACGTCGCTGATTACGGCTGCTAAATGGACCTCCTTTCCTCCGTCCCTGTTCTAATCTCACACTCTATAATGTTCAATAAAGAGGGAGCAGGGAGAATTGTGGGAGTGTAATTTGCTGTAGGGGCACACAAACCTCCTCTGACACAGTAGTTGTAGAGGGATGAAATCATTTAGCCTCCGGGGAACTTTAACTGGAGTTTGGATTCACTATAGTATGTGATGACAGAGTTTGGTATGTTTTTATATAGTGTAGTCATTTGTATAGTCATAACAATTTAGATATTTTAAGCAGTTGTCTATATAAATGGTCTGGGACAAATTATTATGAAAGCAAGTAACACTTGAAGTACAAAGACTGAAAGTGTATTAAAATTAGAATTAAAATAAGTTTTTGTACAATGAAAAAAAATTATTTTGTAAGGAAATAAAAACTAACCCAAAACAATTAGTTAACCTTTGGTCTTTAAAGTCACAGTTTCAGCTGTTATTTTACCCAGTTTTCTGATTTTTGGTTTGCATGTGCAGTACTCCATGTGTCAGATATAGATTCAAATGCAGTCATATCCAAACCACCGTGAATGAGTAAACAAACACCGGTCAAGTATTACAGCTTTAGGAGGGTGAGTAATGTACAAATGTAGAAGCATTCTTATCAAATGATTGGCTAATAAATGAAGTGTTAGTGTGGCGTTTACAGCGTAAACTGTAATATCTGTGTGATTTCTATTGTTTATGGTGGAGATACAGTAAGTGCTCTGCGGCTGCTGTCGTTAGCGTTCTCAGCGGCGCTGCCGATAAGCTCAATAATGAGAAGGTCCGTCTGTGAGTTCATTGACCCTGTGTTAAATATTCATCTGTTTAGATGTGCGGCAGGCGTGTAGTGTCACAGTGTTCACATATGGAGGCCTGACACCTCCGTCACACGCTGAGAGCTCATCCCGCTGATCCTCGCTCCCTCGCTAGCGTCTGTCGGCCCCGCTCCGTGAATGTTTGTGTGTTGGTGAATCTGTTCGCTTTTTCCTCGGTTTAAATTTCCCTTAAAGGAGAAATTATTTATTCTCTTTACTAGTTCCATTGCAAAGGAGTATTAAAGAAGTAAATGTGCAGAAGCAATAGAAATCTATTAGTTTTTTAGTTAATGCTTTAGTAATCTTGTTGTTTGTTAAGTCTTTTAAATGTCTATATTTTGTATCACATATAATTTCAGGTTTGGTGTGTTTAGTACATCAAAACCTAAATGGTAATGAGAAAAGCTGGCTTGGCAAGTTTACATTTTTTTCATAAATGTAAAAAATATTTTAGTTATTATTATAAATCATTCATTCTGACAGATGATGGTAAACAGTAAAGTAACAATACATTTTTTACCTGATTTTAATAATTATTACAGTTGTGGCCATGTCTCCTTCAGGCATGATGTAACAATAGCAACGATGTAAATGCTGTATATCAATAATTGACATTATATCAGATGCTGAAGCTGTGTCTGTATGATGACACGCTGCAAATGATTTGTGTTACAGAACGTTGATGTTATCTTTGCAATCATCTTTTACGTGTGTGATGTCTGGTGTGTGTTTGATCAGGTGTTCGGCTAGATCGTGTACGAGGAGGCCGACAGAAATACAAGAGGAGAATGGATGCAGAAAACACAGCCTACCTGGGGCTCACACTGCCGCCGCCAGCCAAAAAACCCTGTGAGGACACACACACACACACGTTTCATGCATTTATAAATGAAAAAACAAATCACACATTTACATCACACTTCTGTGAGTGCAATGCAACATGTTTACTTACACCAAATCTGCTACACCATACACTAATTTGCAAAAATATTTTGAATGCAGTACATCATTTTGCAAGAGATGTAAGGCATTTTGTATTTTGTGTCTGATTATATTGATTATGTTTTATTACATATTACATTATATCTATAATAATCGTAACACCATTACATTAAAATAACTATTCATCAGTTCACCATTATTGGTGTTAATTAATTCAGGTTGGAAGCTTTTTTAATGTGTCATTATGGTTTATTAATGTTTATCAGTATACACAAACAGCGGCATAAAGTGTTTATGTAAGGATTTATTGAGTGTGATTCTGAACACATAATCACAGAAAGCATGCATTCTTAATAGTTTGTGAATATTTCTGCAGTGAATCTGAAACAGATCTTATTGATATTATATTGTTTATCACGTTTCCTGTGCCTCGTCCTCTTCCTCCTCCTCAGTGACGAAGATCGTGTCTCATCTGCTTGTAGCGGAGCCGGAGAAGATCTACGCCATGCCGGACCCCACCATGCCCGAGAGCGACATCAAAGCTCTGACCACGCTGTGTGACCTGGCCGACCGCGAGCTGGTGGTCATCATCGGCTGGGCCAAACACATCCCCGGTCAGTGCCTGTCCTAATGAATATGTATAATTTCAGACTATTATTTACTAACAAATAAAAGGGGCCATGAAGTTAAAGCTGGTCACTGCAGCTTCACGACTTCCACTGTTATTTTATAATCTTTCATAAAAAAAAAATTTGATGTGTAAAAGCCTTCCGTTCAGTCAAAACTGGACACGGTAAAGAAAGAAAGGGAAAGTAACTGTTGTGCACACTTTCTGACTCAGTGCCATCCATCTGTGTTGTGTTTTTAGGGAAGATGCTAATCATTAGCTGGGTGAAGCGCTATCTAGTAAGGAGATTAGGAGGATGTTGACCCCCTTAATCACACACACACACATACACAGAGTGCTGTGTCAGCACAGAGAGCCTTTCAGCAAGGAGCTTACAGCCGGCTGGATCACTACTGACCCAAAAACACAGTCTCCTCAAAGTGCTCCTCAACTCACACAGAGGCATATGTGGTTTACAGGGGCTCTTCATAGACATGATGTTTTATTACTGTATTTTCTATCCCCTAACTCTACACCTAAACCTACCTCTCGCACACAGCTACAGACATTTTTACTCTCTCAGAGCACTTCTGTACCAAAAACATACATACAAGTTTGCTTGTTTTCTGCTTAATATCTATAATATCTATCTGTTTTGGTATCATTTATTATTTCTTAATTATTTATTTTTGACACAGTTACTTCAGCTGACTGTGCACATATTCACTGCATTTAAATGAAGAAATTCAGTCATTAAATTTTCAATATAAATAAATCAGATGTAAAATTATTGTTCTTTAGTATGGAATCTGTACCTTACGAAGACTCGATCAGATCAACACACCGTTCACAGCCCATTTTACTGTTGTAGTGTGATCTAATTCAAAGTGAAGGAGGCAGACATGTAGGATTTTATCCATCAGGTGTTTTTCAGATGATATTTCCACTGATGTTATTATTAGTGTACATGTATTACACTCTGGTCTTCTGTACTCACGGTCCCGTTCGCACCTGTCCGAAGCGCAATTGTATTTATATGTCACAGTAAAGCCTTTTATAGTGCACGTTAGGACACGCCGCTCAGACTCCCATCTCATCTGTCAGTAAATGGCTGTAAACAGCCTCTTGGTATGGTCAGGCACTATCGAATGGGCCGTTGATTAATTGTTGATTAATCCCTCCTCTGAACGTCCGGGCTCTGGTTGGCACGGCAGAGAGGGGAGGTCTCTGTAAATAGTTTGAGTGGCGTCTCATTAAAGCTGATGTGTGGAACATGTTGACAGATGGCTTTTTTGCTGCTAAGGTGCTAAAGACCTTTGACATACATACACTAGCTTCTTGTTCTCGGCCGGATTGCATTTCGCTCTGTCTGAGTCCTGGAGTTTCCCTCTGCTCGCTTCATGTATATATGCAAACGAGCTAAACTACTAACTCTACTAGAGCAAGTGACAGAAACCTACATGAAGTAGTGTCTGACGATCCGGATGTGTTCTGGACAGCAAAAGCTGCCCGATGGGGTTTGGAATACGGCTTCTCTGTCACATTAGACAGCTGGTGATCACCTGCTTCCGGACCCCTGACTCCCAGAGCTAGATTTTCCTAGGGCTGGAGGATGTGTGGAATTTTTTCCCAGCCTGAAGCCTCCTCGCTTTCGGAAAAAAAACGTTATTCTGATTTAACAGGAGTGCAATGAAAAAACACACAATGGCTATGTTCTGAAACCCAGTTAGCTCCCTAGATAGACAAAATTTGAATTCATGGCTGAGGCACTCCTAATGTGAAGATGTGGCCAAGTCCTAAAGGAGTTGTCATGTTACTCCTTTGTGGAAAGTCAAGTGATGTGTGAAGCTCATCTCACACAACCATTTACACATTTTCTATTGCTCTACTTTCCATAGTTTTTCTATGGCTGGCGTGTTTTACCATTGCACTCGTGTCTTTTGCAATGACGTCAAGTTTGCAGAAGTTAAACGGGTTGCTTTTTTACTGCCTTTTATCTCTTTCCAAATCCTATGGCTGTGGTTAACATATTTTTGGTGAAGTTTTGTGAGATAAAGAGGCTCTTTGTCGTCACTGGTGTAGTTCATACAGAAGTCACTGTTAAAACAAGCAGCTTTCTGTTGGTCAACACATTGAATTCAACTTGTCTTGAACCTCTTGAAAAATCAGCATGGGAAATTTTTCAACCCTAAGCAAATTTCGGAACCCTAAGCGGATTTCTATGAAAATCAATGGATTTTAAACGCACAAAGAACAGCTGTAAATGAGACCACACCTTGAGGCTGCACAATGTTTATCAGTCTGCAGAATTCATGAATCAATCAATATCCAAACGCGTTTAAAACATAAAACTAATTGTGAATGTATTATTTTAGACATATGTTTGAGGTGTTATTCCAGTATACAGTAAAGTGCAGTCCAGAATAAAGGCTTGGATCAAATCTAGTCATTACAGTAGGAATCGACTGGGAATTTCCCTTGAGGGAGAATTCTCAATGCAGAGTTTTCAATGGTTTCAGTGGGTCACACAAATTCACAGAGATCTATTTGGTCTGAAAGCTTTTTCTATGGGAGCTGTGCTTCATACGTGACTACACTATTGAAAATGCCCAGGAAGGTTCCCTGAAATCTCACTAATGCGACCACCACCAAACCTAGTCTATTATCATAAGTTCATGGGCACCTTTATTGGACTGGTGTTGATGATGAACGGTTAGAGAGAAGCATATGCAGTTAAACCACAAGCATCAAGCCTGAGTTTAACGGGCATCACGTCACACCTCATGCCGGTGGATAATTCCCCTCGTGCATACATTGATCGTGCATGTATTCACCCATCTCTGCTTTCCTGGCTTGGGTTTGCTGTTTTCTCGTTGTCATTAAATGGTGAAATCTCCTTACTGTGTTGCCGGGGCTGATCCAGCTCGAGCTGTGTAATCTCCTTGTAATGGAGTGTGAATACTGCCGGCCGATAAATCAGCACCTCATCAGCGGCCTTTATTAAATATAGACACCGACCGACAGGCCTTAGTATATTCAATTTAACCATTGACGGGCTTCAGCACCAGCGATCATGATGGATGGGGCAATCAAAGCCTGGATCCGACCCCGTCGCCACCCATGCGTGAGATGTGAGAGGTGAGCGAGGGGCATCTGCCACAGAGGACAAGAGTCTGTGCTCAACCACCAGATACTTAGTTGACTACCCAGGAAGGTAGTGATCGACCACATGCCATCAGCGCCCAACAGTGTTTGAGTGGAGAGGATGTTTAAGAGCGGTTGTAGGTGAAAACTGTGATGCCATTTCAAATCATCAATGATTTTTGTTTTGGGAGGTTAAGCTTGCAAAAGTTAACTTTCCGTAAAAGTTTGCTCCGGCTGGTAAACACCCTCGAACAACCATCAGTCCATGAGGCAAATCAAACAATAAACTGGTGTGACATGATTTCTGTCAAAATAAGGCCAACCTAAACTTTGGTCCATGAGTTTAAAACACCTGGCCAAAGTGAACTTTTCAGTAAAGTTCATTCAGTCTACCATCACTCCAAACTGATAACAAGTAAAGTCAAAGAACAACTGTTGTGATATCATTTCATACCAAATTAAGCCAAACCAAAGTTTGTGAGTTTAAAAATTTCTTGAAAAACAAAATATTAATTTGGGACAAAAATAGTTGTAATTTTCTTTTAACCCTTTTAATTGTGCTCATAGATGTGTTGAAAAGTAATATAAATTCAGAAGGAATCAATTAGAAATTTCATGTGAAAATGTCCCCACACCAATTTTGCAATGTGCAAATTTCCCACGTTCACTAACAAAGATCTGCTTATTATTATGACATGGGCGAATTATCCATTATTAAAGACTTATTTTGCATGATTCCTTGCACAGTCGTCAAGAATTTTGATGTTTTCATCACATTCTGATGTACAGTACAGTAGTAAACATGTTTTTTTTTTTAATGCATAAATTAACTACTATTGCTCTGTGGTGCTGATATATCAGAAGTCTTTTTTTAATCTAAGCGAGGGACAAAAACAGAACTTTGCTGTGAGTGCATACGTAGAGGCTTAATTAAAGTGTAATCCTTTCCAAGTGTTTTTCGTAGTTTATGTACTTCCAAAATGTGACGTTTACTTTCGCTTTTTCAGTTCTGTTAATTTGACCGTTATAGGTCATTATCCAAAACTAAAGACACACAGAAGACAGCACGAGTCAATCCCTTGAGGAAGCCGTTTTGCAGGGTCAGGTCCGTCAATACTACACGGCTACTCATTAACCACAGAATCTGTTTAGCAGTTGAAATAAATGATGTGTAATTACGTGACTGATTAAACCTCATTTCTGGCCTGTCATCAGGCTGAGCGGCTCATGTCAGGCCCAGCGGTGTCTCTGGGGACGAGTACGCAGTGGTGCGGGCCGGTCAGGAGGTCAGGGAAAGCAGATTAAGACAAGGGTATTACTGTATTTAACAGAACAAAACCTCATATCGTGCATGCTTCACTGACCAAATGATCTCTAGCTCTGCACTGGGTTCTGATGGGACGCTTATCCTTAGTAAAGTACAGATAGATCTTCATGAGACGGCACCCAGAAGTCATTGTACCTCCAGAATGGACAACACAGGCTCATTTGAAAAACGTTTATTTTTGTGAAACTTGAAAGACATGTCTATGTATACAATTTTTAGCTGAAATTAACAATAGTGACAGTAAAACATTAACCTATGTTATTTCTTTTCACACAAATTATGATTACATGGGCTGATTATTCATTAGTAAAGACTTATTTTGCTAATAATCTTGATGTTTTCATCACATAACCAGCTCCTGTATATATACACAGTATATAGCAAACACATATGGCAGTAGTAAACTTGCTTGTTAACTCACCTAGTACAGCATCGCGCTTGTGATGAAAGTCAGGATACATAGAAGCTAACAGGAAACGTTCTTAGCTTAAGTTATGAACAAGCTTTCTTAAAGTAGCGTTGATATAACATTCGTTGACATTTTTTAATAGCGTTCTTCAAATGTTGTTTCTAAATTTGTGGAATGTTTTTCTAAAAGTTTAGTTGGTCATTTCTCTGATGTTTTATAGATATAATGATTTGTTTCAGAATGCTCAGAGAACATTAGAAAGTGAGGTTTCCATAAAGTTTGCTAAATGATACAATGAAATGTTCTTTTATTGTTAAAGGTTCATTCACACCAAGAACGATAACTATACGGATAATGATATTAGCGTCCACACCAGCGAGCGACATTGTCTGTTTATTCTCAGTGCATGCTTGTCTGCCACTTTCAGTTCTTGAGCTCGTGATAGCAGGATGGATTCTGATTGGATATCAATGTTTTTATCATTCATCAGCTGGAAAAAAATGGTTTCTGTGCTCTTATCGGTATAGTTGTGGCGTGGGCAAAATAGTCATTCGGAGGTGTGGCAAGTTTGATTTGATTACAGGAGTATAGAATAGAGTTTTTGAACGTACTTATCCGACCCTTGCTCTTACACCTACCCTTCCAACCAAAAGAGAATCCAGACCCCCCAAACGTGAAAGTGCCAAACAGAGGGGTTGGAGAAAGGCGAAGGGATACAGGGTTGAAATGGGATTATGAATTAAGAAATCTATTTTAACTTCAAGTTTGCTGCTGATCTTGTAATACCTTTGATGTGATATATATTTTGGACACATTTAACCTGCAGAAGTGTTTCTCTGACTGATATGACACAAACACTGACTGCGAGGTGCTCTTTGTCACGGTTTGGTGAGATGAGCTGAAACAGACGCATGAGCTCAATGTTCGCGTGAGCAGCAAAATTATTTATGGAGCAGCGTAATTTATGAGCAGCCATGTATTGATTGGGTCTCAGCTGATGATGTCATGCCGAATGTAGAGGAATCAGACAAACACACACATCTGTTTTCATCACAGTAGAGACTTCTGCTGCTTTTAAAGTGAGCTCAGGATCATTTCGGACCTTCACACCAACTGTTTTGTACAGGTTCATTAAGATATTTTTTATTTATTTAGCCCATGTTAATACATAATAAATAATTATTTTATATTTTTGTTTACATAGTATATGTGTGTGTGTACCGTGTATATTTATCATGTAAATATTGACATGTGTACGTTTATTTGTATATAATTAATTTAATATTTTTGTGTGTGTCTGTTTGCATAGTAAATATACACTGTACACACACACACACACACACATATATATATATATATATTATGTAAACAAAAACTTTTATTTTGGATGTGATTAATCAAGATTTTAATTTTTCTCCACTTACATACACCAGATATTCCTATCTATATTCTGAGTGTTTTCACTGGGGGGTTTGTTCATGTCTCATCCCCACTGATTTCTAGTGGATTAATCAACTGTAGAAGTATAGTGATATATATCAGTTAATGCTATGGGCTTCCCAGTACAGACTGACACATTAATAATGTACAGACTGTCCACGCATGCAGATCGTTATGTGTAATTCAAGTTTATGTACTTTGATTTCAAAAGCATATCGGTTTCATGTCTACAGGTTTGTGTGTGCGTGAAGTGCTTTTTTAATGGCCGGTTGGTCGTGACTTTATCATATGACTTGTAAATGTTCTCTCTATGCTCTAATCACCTTACATTCAGAGACCTCCTCCTTATCTATCACATACTGTATTATTTGGCACAATGCAGGTATCTTAAGGATGATGTGTTGTTATTTTCAGTGTCATGTAGAGTGTCATGTTGATTGACAGCAAAACTCACACAAACTTTACCAACAAACCATCGGGACGAGGAGGAGGAGGAGGAGGCCACAGCCATAAACTGACTGGGATCAATTTTCAGATATGAGCTTGTTAATACAGGCAGATTAAAACTTGTCATTTTTTATGGTTATTTTGTTTATAAAAGGCTGCCAGAGTCATAAAAAGCCTTTTTGCGAAGGTTTCGGCTTTTGTCTATTTCCAGAATTGCTGGCTTTGATTTAGAGAGCGTGAAATATATCACGGGGAGATGGCCGAGCTTGTCTTTGTTATAGAAGATGTTTCCAGCTATGAATTTTATTGGGCTGCATAAAAACAAGCTAAAAACTGATTACATTTTTTTACTAGTGCTTAAGATAGATCACAATGGCAGCTGTTTCTGCACCAAGTCAAAACCCAGATTCAGGAACATTTCAACATGAGTAAATGGACATGAGAATAACCTGTCAAAGCAGATTTTTATAAAGCAGAATCCATCTGAAGAGAAGTCAGCACTCAGAGGCAGACGCCATACATAACATATACATTCAATAAATTCCTTCACATTTTTAGTTTAAAATAAAACTAATAGTGATATTCAATATTGATTTAACTGTACTAGACTATCATCTGAACTCATCTATTAATCTGAACTGAGCTCAACTAATTTTATAACATGAACCATTACTTTCCTGTTTATCAATGGGAAGCTACTTTTGGGGGAAAAACTGTATTGTGTAAAACGCTGTATAAAAATGACTTTGACATTAATACCTCAGGATAAAAAATGAATTATTCTAGCCATAAACGTGTTCAATCAATGTAGCACTTTTTTTCATTTCTAAATATATATCAATCAGTATTTTTGATTATAATCTGTTGTATAATATTAACAAATTTTACAAATAATACAAGTAATTAAACATGACATTTTTTAGTAGTAAAACTGAAAGGGTAATTGATTACCCTAGTAAATAATTAATATAATTAAAATACATTTATTTCATACTATGTATTGTTCAAATCTATGAACATATTTACTGACAGATAACTGGAGACCCACCTGTACAGACATTTTAACTCGACTTTATTTGGAGTATTACTTGTTCACAATGCATGTGTCTTGTTAATAAGCCTAAAATGCATATTTATGTCACTTTTAACGATTGTGTAATATTACTTTTTAAATTCAAAATATTTAAAGTGTACCTAAAGTATTCTTGCAATAGTTTCACTTTAGCACAATCTAATATACTAAGCATGTCTTTAATTGGACCTCAGGACTCCTTCTGCACAATTAAAGTGCATTAAGTACAAAACGAGTTGTTCCAATTTAGCAGACTTGAAGAATACCAGTGTAGTACAAAAAAAGTACAGTTGCAGGGCATTTTATTAAGTTCATAAATATGAAAATGTTGGCATGACATAAATGCAATTCAAATAAGTGTTTAAAATGAAGTCCGGTTAGTTTCTTCTCATTTCTTACCCTGTGTAACTGTCACATACTCAGATCACCTAGCATAACGTTTGAGGTTTAGGCATCGCTGTCTGTCTCTTAGTTTTGTCAGAGACACTCGAGGCCCTGCAGTAAAAGAAGGCCGTGATGGACATGTGGCTCTATCCATGCACTAAATCGAAGCACTTCGCTTGTGAATCTGCTCTTGTGAAGCCACTTTTTGTGAACTGTGTTTCTGACTGTACGTCTGTGCTGACCTGCTCTCCAGCGGCTCCCGTTCATCCAGCACCTCCATTGCGAGGCCCTTATTGATCCCTCTTCACATTGTCAGGGGCCCCGCGGTCCCGATCGCAATCTGTTAATTAATGTATCCTCCGGCACGCCCGGCCGCTGTTCGCCCGCCTGATAAAGGAAATTAAACACTCAGCTTCTCTTTTCTGCCTCTTTCTTGTTCTCCTCCAGCTCTTTCTGTCTCTCGGCCCACAAACACTCCAGAGCACCAGCCGGCAGCAGATAGGCATCGCCCACCCGGCCCTGCATTCATATGAAAGTTGGGGGTCAGGTGTGGCGGGCGAGGGGATCGATACTGTAATCTATCGGCTCTTTAATGGCGAGCGGGGCAGATAATGCTGCTTTAGTCCACTTGTAAAGCAATCATTTTAATCATCGGCGCGATCGTGGGATGTGCAAACGGCTCGAGGAGATGCTCACGTTATTGACAGCTGTCAGAAGAAAACACACGAAGAAACAGAGCATAATCATAATGCCCTTATCCTGTTTTAAAGTGTGCTATTTCTGTATTAAACACAGTACTGCTGGTGGTGTGGTTTCAAGTGCATTGCTGTTTTGTCCCCAAATTACATTTATCATAAATACCATACTCATGTTTTATTGTATCGTATTGTACATTGTTACAAAATAATGTATTTATAATGTCTGAATGTTTTACTTGTATGATATCTTCCTTTATGGAGGAACACAGGGGTGTGTGTGTGTGTGTGTGTTGTCTTCATTCATACTGAGTCTGGTCCGCTCTGGTGCTCAGGTTTCTCCAGCCTGTCTCTGGGAGATCAGATGAGTCTGCTGCAGAGCGCGTGGATGGAGATCCTGATCCTGAGCATCGTGTTCCGCTCGCTGCCCTACGAGGACGAGCTGGTGTATGCCGAGGACTACGTGATGGACGAGGAGCACTCACGGCTCACGGGCCTGCTGGACCTCTACGTGTCCATCCTACAGCTAGTACGCAAGTACAAGAAACTCAAGGTGGAGAAGGAGGAGTTTGTCACGCTGAAGGCCATCGCACTCGCCAACTCAGGTATCAGCAGCTTCAGACTGATTCATGTTTATTTGTCCTACATTCATAAATACACTTTTGAAGGGTTTTTGAAGAAAGTAATACTTTTATTCAGCGAGGGCGAATTAAATTAATCCACAGTAAAAGCATTTATAATGTTGCAAAAGATTTCGGTTTCAAATAAACGCTGTTCTTTAAACTTTATTCATCTGGGAATCTTGAATCTTGCTTTCCACAAAAAGTAATAATAATAAAAATAATAATAACAAAAAGTTTTCAGTAATAATAATCAGAAATGTTTCTTGAGCAGTAAAGCAGTATATTAGAATGATTTCTGAAGACTGGAGTAATGTCCTGACTGACGTTAGTTATGGAGAAGAGATCCTCAGACCCCTTGTGAGACCATATGTCGGTGTGGTTGGCCTTGGGTTCCTCTTAATGCAAGACAAAAAATCCAAATCGAAACTTCCTTGGGTTAATACATTTGATTTCCATTCACAATTTGTGTGTGATTTTGTTGTCAGCACAACAAAGTATTTAATAAGAATATTTCATTGATTCAGATCTAGGATGTGTTATTTTAGTGTTCCCTTATTTGAGCAGTGTATATAAATACACACACATGCATGTATAGATTGCAGAATATATATATATATTTATATATTTTTGTTTATATAATAAATATATTTGTATATAATATAAATATATGCATGTATTAGTAAATGCATGTAAATATTTTCAAAATATGCGTTTGTGTGTATTTATACATGCATAATAAATATACACACACATATAATATGTGATTAATTGTTTGACAGCACTATTATTTTTATATACCAAACTGGCAGATACATTTATTTTGTTTTTAGCATTTATTTTCTCTTTTTTTTCAGCAAACAAGCCAAAATATGTTATTATGCTTATCTAATAAAAGTATCTTGATTTAACATTTTCTTTGTTTCTGACTAGAAACCAGACAAGCATGCTTTATTTTGCAGTGCATGCTTTGTTTATTAGTGTAGTATGCTGGAGCACAGATGAAGGGAGCAGAAACAGAAGAGCTTTTAATTGAGCGGCTTCTGTTCGCCGTTTCTGTAGATCTCCATAACGGCCGCCGCCACGGATAAATTTAGCATTTCATTAGGAACACCAGGGCTGTCAATAAAATGTGTAAAGTGTAGTGGAATGAGTATCAGCGAGCGTTCGGAGGAGAAGACACAGGCCGTATCGACAGCTGGCTCTTCAGAAGGCAGGCCCCGTCCTCGCCTGATCAATGCGGCCCGCTCCGCCTGCTTTTATTCTGCCGTCGCCTCCGCTGTCTCTCTTTGTCTGGCTGAGAAATGAAAATGCTGATGGTGGGCTTCGGCGCTGGCGGATGACGGGGAGAGAGAGACGCTGTGTCCGATGGCTCTCACGGGACTGCCGCTGTCTGACAGCTGTGAAAATTCATAGCCATTGATTTTGTAATTAGCAGTTTATCAATCGTATTGACAGTCTCTTTCTGATGGATTGCAAGGAAATTGTTTCTTCAGACGTGTTTTTTTAACCTCCACCTCACACACACACACACACACACACACACCAGTCCGTCTCAGAACATGATTCTTTCTCAGTATGTTTCTCTTGTTTTCCAGGACAAATATCTAAACTGCATTACGATTAAGATACATTCACTTTAGAAGCACATTGACAACATCTTAAGTCGTATTAATTAAAAATCTAAATTAAGTGAGTTTAGAAATAAAACCAGAAAAATATCTTGCAATAGTGAGAAAAATGATCTTGTTCATTTTGAATTAGTGCTTTTTGTTTGTTTGTTTGTTTCTTTTAAGCATGAAACCATTTAAATTTGCTATATATATATATATATATATATATATAACAAGATATGATATTTAAGGTACATCTCAAGTAAAAATATCTTGATTTTTGAAAATTTGAACTGGAAAACAATATAAAAATACTAAGACATTCTCTTTTTTGTGCACTGTGTTGTGTGCATTATTAATTATTGACATGATAAATAACAGGACACGTGGATTATCTAGAAAATCTATGGATCTTGTTTACAATATAAAACATTGTCAAACATTTACATACACATTTTTTTCAAAAGCGTGAGGTCAGTAAAATGTTTTAAATATTTTGAAAGAAGTCTCTTCGGCTCACCAAGGCTGCATTTATTTGATCAAAAATACAGTAAAACATATTATTACAATTTGTTTTCTATGTGAATATCTATTAGGTTTTCTCAGCATCATTACTCCAGTCTTCAATATGACATGATCTTTAGAAATCAGTTGCGCTGATTCATTTTAATTATTAAAAATAAATGTTGATTAATAATAATAATTCCAAAGAAATAGCACAAATAATAAAATGCAAGAGGCATTTCGCATTCTGTGTGCAATTCTTGTGTGAAATAAAAAAGAAAACCTGTAAAAAGAAACGGCACTGAAATGGTATTTCCTGTAAAACTATTTTTTGTATTACTTTAAAAAACTACTTTTCACACTTGGTCAGGCCGTTTTATTGTATTCACAGTGGCGGTGTGTGTGTTGTATTCAGCTTTTGTCATGTGTGTCGTTCTGGTGACAGACTCCATGCACATCGAGGACGTGGAGTCAGTGCAGAAGCTCCAGGACGCCCTTCACGAAGCGCTGCAGGACTACGAGAGCTGTCAGCACACAGAAGACCCTCGGCGGGCCGGGAAGCTGCTCATGACGCTGCCCCTGCTCCGGCAGACGGCCACCAAAGCCATCCAGCACTTCTACAGCATCAAGATGCAGGGCAAAGTGCCCATGCACAAACTCTTCCTGGAGATGCTGGAGGCCAAGGTCTGATTGGCCGCTCGCCACGTGACATCATTGGGGCCAGAGACTGCGGAGGACAGCCGCGTGGGCTGCGGGACGCTCGTCTCTCGTCGGGACGTTTTTAAAGACCTGAAAAAAAAGATAACTTGGTTTAAAGCATAAATATAAATGGAAAAATAATTTAAAAATCTATAACAAATACTATGTACTTGTACAGTAATGCTTTTCGTTCTTGATCTGTGCTTATATATGATGGAAGTCATTTCAGAGTGAGTAGTCATTTTTTTCGTTCTGCTATCCCTCTGTGTTTGTCGCCAACAACCTCGGCCCGGCCCTCGGACGACGCCAGGACACCTTGAGGACTTGTAAATATTCATGGCGGGATTTGGCCGAGGCTGGACGTGGAAGCTGCTGCCGGTTCTTCCCTAAATGTGAACTGACGTCCTTGAAAATACCTCTTCTTTACACCCGGGATTGTTCGTCCGGGATCTCAGTCATCTTACTCTAGTAACTCAGCAATAAATCGAGCCGACGAGGATCGCCCACCTCTTGTGTTGCACTGTACTGCTTTTTTAAACTACTTGTTATTGTTGTCGTCGTTGGTGTTTGGGCCTAAATGTAGTCGGCGGGTGGAGGGATCGAAGGATTTATGATGCGTGGCAGACGTCCAGGATGCTCCGTGTTCAAACAATCAGATGCCCGTATGTCAAGCGGCCTATTTCGGGCTTGTTAAGCCACCGGCAGAGGAAACGAGGTGTTTCTGCTCGGACCCTGCCAGGACTTTTATAGCCATGTATCTGAATGAAGGTGGATGGCAGGTGCGGGTCTTTATCACCAGCTTTATTTTTAGGTCTTGGAAGTCGACAGCAGGGTGAACAGGAGGGGTGTTTGACCTCATGTTGACACAATAGCATCGCTTCAAATATGGCCTTCGAACTCGCCGGCCCTATAAACAGCTTATTACACTTCGATCCACTTGACAGCAGACCGCCGTACAGCTATTAGTCCGAGTTATCCATTAGGAATGCCCCGCACTCCAGAGGCATTAGCGGTGAAAACTACTGATGTCATTTACTTGAAGTCAGCTGTGGCGCTGTCGGGACTCCATCGTGAAGGGCCTGAGGGTTTGATTGGGTCCTGTGGTGCATTTCCCAAAAGCAGCGATGTAGTTTAGTAAATCGGTAGCTATGTTTCTATCCAAAGTTATTCGCAAAATTGGAATATCGCATAAAACGTTTGCTTGAATAAACCAGCCAGAGAGCAAATCATCACTTCTTGATTAACTTTGGCCAAATATCACCAAGAAAAGCTGAATTTGCTGCAATAGGAGAAGGCCCTGCATGCAATCATTTTTGCGTACAATAAATCAGAATCTCTGGTGCGTGCAGACCAAGTGCAGTCATGTTATCTTATTTTCGGGGTCAGTTGTTTAGGAACACAGATCAGGGAGTTATTTATAAGGAAGCACTTTGACCAGACTAAAATGCATAAAGATTTCAGAATGACTAAAACATTTCAAATTCTGTGCAATGAGATTGGACCGGTTATACCTTTTTGATGTGCATCAAGGAGTTTATTCTGTCAAAGTTTTCTAGTGTAGCTTATGCACATGTTAAGTTGTCCCGCTCGGTATACGCTTTTTATGTGCATTTTCAAAATGTATGCGCATCTTGGCATTTGGATCCACAGTTTTTTTTTATGCGATATCCCAAAGTGTGCATGAAAATAGGTGGATGGAAACATAGCTAGCGTTTCTTAAAGCCAAACATCTGCAAAGTTTGAAAGGTTGAAAGTACAACGTTTGATCTGTGGTTAGAAGCATCTTATTGGTGTAAAATGGATTATAATAGATCATGCCTTCGATGCGTTTAAATCAATTGTGCTGCAGTTGAGACGTCAAAGGCTCCAGGTTTTATAATGTTTTTTTTTTGTTTTTTTTAATTCATGGTACTTGGACGTTTTGTTCTCCATTGTTATCCGCACACTAGTTACTTATAACAAACGTACGTTTTTAAAAATAAACAGAAATTAATATTTTTATTCCGTGTGTGTGTGTGTGTGTGTGTGTTATTTACGTTGTAGAGCAAAGTGTCCAAGTATGGTCAATTTAAATGCACCACAGATCTTGTTTTACTAAAAAATACCATGATAAAAACCCATTGGACAATCTTTAGGGAACCTGTGGTGCAGAACCCTATAGATATTTCGGTCTATATATAATGGTAGGTCAACAAAAAAGGTCCATTATAAAATCACCTGAGAGTGACTTCATTAATAGTTGTCATCAAGAACAGGTGTTCCTACAAAATCAGGAAACAAAGACTAGTATGTTGCATTGTTATTAGAGTAGGGTATGATCTGTCATCATATGGGAAACGAACCCCAGACCCGATCTCTCTCTGCATCGCTGATGTCTCTCATTGGCTTCATATTGCCAGACTCTTCCCAGAAAACTTGAACCCACCACAATCTCGACCCGACCGGACGAGATAGCCAGAGAGAAGATAATACAGGGATTCATTTTACATGCAGCGCAACTGTGTGAAATCACATTAGGGATCAATTCTGACTGAAATCATGCCCATCTGAACGACATGAATGCAAGCGCTTCAAGCTAATGCTCAGAACGCAACGCAATGGTACCGCCATGTTTTAAGAGCATCTGTTAGTCCTGCACTTGAGATGGACACACGGTAATGAACATATATGCAACATTCACGTAGCTACCTCATCATTCATCCACATCTGGACATTCTGTAAATACTGCCCTTCATTTAGCCTGTTCCTGTCATGTCCACAACACCTGGTATCGCTAGATAACTAGCTTCACTTCTCACATACCGCACTAACCACCAGAGCACATTGCACTCTTACCACGTCCTGTCTGTGCACTGATTTAGGTGCTTTCTACTTTTCTGAAAACGGGACACCTGGTCACATTCATTATCTAGCCTACCCGAAAACACGTAAAGAGTGGCGTGAATGTTGATTTGTGCCTCTCCGTTCACTGTTTAGGAGGGGAAAGATGCATATCTGTAAACGCTTCGACCACAGCATGTCAGGGTCAGAATTGGTCCCTCAGTGTTCAAAATGACGAAGGCTTTATGTGTTTCTCCTCCAGATATTCATGTGTATATTATATCACTTTGGCCACGCTGTACCGTACAATAATATTGTTCATTTAACAAACACCTGTGTCGCTTGCTTTTTTATGTAAAAAACAGAAAAAAAAGAAAAAGTAACGTACTCTAGCTTTTAGCTTCTGTTCATTTCCTCTCACAAGCATACTGCCTGTCAATAGCTTGTGAATATATAACACATATTTATAATGTGAAATGTTATAAAAAACAAAAAGACATTGTTGCATGTCATTGTGGTTAATGATGACGGTCAGTTCAGGTAAGATCTAATGATTCATATAGTGTGTGTGCGTGTGTGAGTGTGTGTGTGTGTGTGCGTGTAAGTTACTTATTACAATTGTTTTCTGATCCCTAGTAAAAAAAGAAGCTATATTTAGAATACATTTATTTTATACTACGTTTTGTAACCTATTTACTCACAGATAACTTACTGATTTTATTTGGCATGCTACTTCTGCGCAATGCACATTTATTAATATTTATTGTTTTAATGTCACTTTTGATGAGGTTTGTCTCTGAATAATATTGATCTCTAAATGCAAAATATACTTGAAGTATACTAGTTCCACTTTAACACAATAAAACATGTACTTCTGCATGATAGAAGTACAAAATATGTGGTCCCAGTTTAGCAGACTTTAAGTATGCTAGTTTAGTATACTAAAAAGGAATACAATTGCATGGCATTTTATTGAGTCAGTTAATATTAAAACATATTTGTAGCATATTTAGCACGACACAAATGTATTTTTTCACTAGGGATTATTGACCAACACAATATTTTAGAAATGGTTTATACATTCTGAAAAATCCCAAAGCAATTTACATTCGAAGTACACACACGAGTTCCTAGCTTACTCTGTTTCAGCTAAATGCTGTTATGAATGAATGTAATGAATCAAGTTGATCTTTTATTTACGCTGGGATTGACACACAGCTGAAGCCAGCGCTGGACTCGTGTGCTGCGGTCAGCGGAGCCGGATGATCATGACCTTTATCTGCTCCGCTGAAGACTGTCAGACGGAGCGTGCCTCAGTAATGTAGTAAGGTGTAAGTGCTGCAGGACGTCCTCAGAGAGCCGCGGGGCCCCGGAGACAGCAGAGCAAACAGCCCAGAACTGACATGTGGAGCAAACACACAGAAAACCTGCTGATCTGCTCTATCAGAGCCATTAGAGAGTGTGTGTGTGCATATGCACAAGGCTTGTAGTATAACTTATACTATAAACACGTCATACTGTAACATTTGTTTTTCCTATATCTCAAATGCAAATATAAACTGGAAAACAAAACACATCTCAAATATCATACTGACTGACATCTAAACAAGAGTTCCGGAAATGAAGAATAAGTAGTTTTTCCAAAAAATGATTATAGTTTACAATTCCCGTCCATCACATAATAGTCTAATATCACGTTTTAGAAATGTAGAATTCGCACACTAATCAATCTTGTGTCATTATGAACATTTTATTAGCAACGTTTCAGTCAACTTTTTAATAAGCACATTAAAAAATAAAATTAACTGAAAGAAAAAGAAAAAAGTAATCACAAACAAAATACACCTGAATGAACAGTAAAACAAAGAGATTTTAACATATCAACCTTAGAAATACTGCGATATCTCATAAACCAACCATAATCCTTTATTTTGTTTGGTTTTTTTGCTTTAAGCCATGCTTTGTGACCCATTTCATTGTCATCAGTCACCCTGTCTTACGGTTGGAAACAAAGCTTCAGTAACAGCGTCATTAACCGCTGCATTAATGTCTATTGTTGGGACTGGGACGTTACCAGGTGAATGGTGTGATTTTGGCTCAGGCTGCTGGCTGTAATCACGGTTGACTGAGATCTGCATTCATCAGAGTGTGAATCCTCATCAGTATGTGTTCAGGGCCTCGTATCCGTCCTAACTCATCTCCATTACTCTCAGGGAAGAACTGAGCTGCAGTTTACACTTCGCTAAAAGTGTGTAGGAGACCCACAGGAGCCGGAGCTTCACAAATAAAATAAAAGGCTTTGTCTTTCACTAGGCTCTCATCTCGGTCCAGCTCCGGCTCGGCTTCTTCTGCTTGTTGAATATAAAACACAGGTGTTTAGCACTTTACAGCTGCGTTCTCATTTTAAACTGAGACGTTTGACTTGAAGAAGAGATCACAAAACTGCATCTGGTGGTGATTTCTGAGCAGTATCTCTCCAGCAGGTTCAGTGGATTTTTTGTCTTGCAGTTTCCCAGCGTTGAGTTTTATTCATCCGTTATAAGATTACACTTTGTATATGAAAAAAACACAAGCAGGCGATGTTTTTCGAAGACTATGTTGTTGTTATTAACTGATGTTATTGCATATTAACTGTTGTTTTATGCTATCTGTCCCTCACTTGTCTTGATCTTTTTTACTGAATACAACATTGAAAATCATATAATATTATTACTTCACTTTTAACTGTGATCACCTTAGTTAGTTTTTACCATTTAGTGCTTAATGAGTTACAGCTTAGGTGGAACTGGCAACCATGCTCCTTGCAAACCAAATACCCACTCATTTATTATTTTGTTTAGTAAATCAATTCAGTTTTGATGTTTATTGTTCACTGTCAGAAATAAAGGTACAAAAGCTGTCACTGGGACGATACCTTTTCAAAAGATACGCTTTTGTTCAAACAAGTAGGCTACACTTTAAGTACTACTATATACCTTTAAGATACCAAAATGGACACCTTAGGTACAAACATATCCTTTTTGAAAAGGTACCGCCCCAGTGACAGCTTTCAGACTTTTTCTTCATTTCGGTTTGTGTGTGTTTATTGTTATTTCAGCCCAGCTAACAAAAATATGTTCTAAGAACATTTTGCCAGCATTCCCATTAGCATGCTGTTTTTTAAATGTTATTCTTGGTAACATGTTTTCTAGTTTAATGCATGTTCTTCTTGGTTTTGTACATTATACATGAACATTCTGTTTTATCGTTTTGCAAAAATGATGTGAACATTACTTTTGAATGTTGTGAAAAAAGTTACATTTAAACATGTTATACAACATTCCTCTAATAATCAAAAAATCCATGAACAATATATAATCTTTCTTTGTGATAACAATTTCAGAACATTATTAAAGACCAGTCAAATTATAATAATGAAAGAACGTTCCTTCAGAACTTTCTGAGAACGTTTTGAATTGGACAGAAAAAAATTGCAAACCTCAGTCTAGATAAATACTAAATAAAGACTAAAATGAGACACTGAAGGATCTGCGGCTCATTTCACTGACCATCTTTTATATGAAACATGGTAATCAGCAGCTAAACTAAGGGCAGTGAATGCAGACGGCTGGAGATCTGCTTGCTGATGCTGTGTTTTAGTGAAGGTGCATGCGTTACGCTGCATGGGACAGGATGGACTCGACCTTTTCTGCATGTCAAGCAAAGGTTAGAAATCTCCACTGGCCTTAAGGAAATGCTCTTGTTTGCCATTACAGTGAAGATCTTTCTCCAGCTGCACACAGACGCTCTCGAGGGAGACCACAGATGACCCACAAACCCTCTCTGTCTCTCTCTCTGCTCTTAACTCATCATTTCTTGACATTTCTTCACAATACTCACCTCGCTTTGCTTAAGGCCTCAAAGTAGAAAATATTTATATGATCTGTTAGCAAAACTCCACCGTAAATGTTTCATACAGAGCTGAGTTTTGATGTTCATTTTCTTTCTTTCAAATTATTATAGTTAACAAACTTTCATTAGATTTACAAATCTGATATCTGAAAAAGCAACATTTTTCATGCTTTTTCATTAATGCTTTTTTCTACGTGACCTTATTCTACACCCCCAATCAACACCTAAACTTAAGTAAAGGTTTTGCAAATAACTTTGTTTCGAGAGGATCGCTTGTGATTAAATATTGTTATAAAGTTGATTATTTTCTGTAATGTACTGATAAACATTAGACTTTCATATATTTTAGATTCATTACACACAACTGA
>JAUYWG010000149.1:32380-48762 GCA_034779775.1 Enteromius afrohamiltoni | reverse complement strand
CTACTGGAAGAAGATAGATAAGAAATAGGAGAGGTCCAAGCACAGAGCCCTGGGGGACACCAGTGACAACTGGAGTACTGGTTGATTGGAACTGTTTAAGTTGTACAAATTGTGTGCGATCTGAAAAATAGGAGTGAAACCAGGAAAGGGCTGTACCAGTAAAACTAATAGATGTCAATCTTTGCAATAGTATAGTGTGTGAGACAGTGTCAAAAGCAGTGCTAAGATCAAGGAGTATAAGAATCGATAAAACTCCAGAATCAGCAGCTAATAGTAAGTCATTTGATATCTTTACAAGTGCGGTCTTAACACTATGTTGAGAACGTAACCCAGATTGGAACGTTTCGAAAAGGCTATTACTGGAAAGATAATCACAAAGCTGGGAGGTAACAATCCTTTCAGTTTTAGCCAAAAACAACAAATTTGAAATAGGATGATAATTGTCTAATTTACTCGAGCCCTGGTTTCTTAAGGACTGGAGTTAGCACTGCAGTTTTAAAACCAATGGGGACAATACCAGAAAGAAGCGATGCATGCATGATGTCTATAATTAAGGAAGATAGGAAAAGTAAACCAGCTTTAACTAGGTGGGTCGGTAGGGGTTCCAGTTGACATGTAACAGATTTGGATTTTTGTATAATATAACAAACTTCTTCCTCAGTTGGTAGTGTAAAAGTAGAAAAGGGTATAACAAGCCCTTAACACTGGACCAGATAGGGGCGGATTTAGTGAATTTGGGGCCCTAAATATAGAGCAAATATAGGAATGGGGCCCTATATATGCACACATTTACTGTTATGTGCTGCTGCACAATGGTGCCACATAGTCATGTCCAGTGTTTCTACATTTTTCATGTAAATATTATTACGGGATTCTTTCATTAACATTTATTAATTTAGCAGACACTTTATTCTTTCATGTTGCAAACCAGGAAATAGAAATTGATTTACAGTTGAGACGCAAGAACAGAAGTATAAAATTATTATTACTTATGTGACTGAATAGTGCAAACGATAGGCGTATTCATAGCAAAAGTTATGTGTTTTAAAACGAAAACCCACTAGTGTAAACGGGGCCTCAGATAATATTTTTGTTTGCTACAAGCAGGATACAGAAGAAGCACGTTCAACTCGGACAGATGGTTGTCGTGGTAATAAACACAATAAATACCAACTGTTAATGCGCATCTTGTGTATGACAAGCATTTTGGGGGCCCCTTAGCTTTTGGGGGCCCAAGACAGTTGCCTACCTTTGCCTAACAGGTAAGTCTGCCCCTGGGACCAGAGGAAATATTGAAATCAGAGCTAGGTGGAACCATTTGCTGATGTATCAGTTACATTTTCTTATTAAAAAATAGCATAAAATCTTCACATAATTCAATAGAAGGGGTATGAAATTTTGGAAGATCAATAGGCTTTGAAATATTATTAATAAGAGAGAAGAGTGATTTAGTGTTTCGTGCATCATATCCGATACGACCGGCATAGTAGTTAATTCTTGCAGTGGAAAGTGCAGTCTTGTAAGCTTTCATATGATCAGCATACAATTCCTTATAAAAAGCAAGTCCAGTCTTAGTGCATAGTCTTTCCAAGCGACAACCCTTGACCTTGAGATGGCGAGGTTCACATGTAAACCAGGGAGCAGAATTGACAAACGAGACCTTCCTGGTTTTCAAAGGAGCACAGATATCAAGGATGATTTGTAAATTAAAGGTGGTTGATAGATGGGAGTTTAGACAAACATTCTGAAAGCAATGTTCTTAATATTACGAAAAGTCATTGTACGGTTCAGATTGAGCTTGAATATAGATAGGACAACATTAAAAGACACCAAAATGTGATCAGACAGTGATAAATCAGTAATAGTAAAATTATTGGGGATGACCCTAGAGCAGCAGACCAAGTCCAAAGTATGACCTTTTGAGTGAGTAGGCGCTTTGATAAATTGCTGCAGTCCAAAACTATCCAAACATGATAAAAATTCCTTTGAAAGGGAGCTTTCTGAATTGACTACATGTATATTAAAATCACCAACCAACACCACATTAGGGGACATGGAGCAAAGAGAAGTTAAAAATGTAGAAAATTCCTGGAGAAATGCTGGATTGGCCTTTGGAGGTCTCTACACCACATCAAGAATAGTAGGAACAACTCAATTCATTTGCACTACAAACGATTCAAAGGATGTGTGTTAGATTTCAGGGATGGTTACAACTTTCCATTTGCATTATGCAATATTGGAATCCCCCCACCCCGACCAACGATTCGTGGTTTACTAAGAAAAACATATCCAGGAGGAATAGCATGATTTAGATGAAAAAAAATTGCTTTGTTGCCAGGTCTCAGTTAAGCAAAAGAAATTAAACTTACGATCCGTCAGCAGGTCATATACAAACGGCCCCTTGTTGGTCAGCAAATGTATATTCCACAGTCCGACTGAAAGATCGTTCTTACCAGTAGTTGTGCAAGTCGCCTTACTGAGCTTTGCAAGCAGACTAGGATCAGCAGGATGAGTGGATTTCCTTTGAGAACGGGGATTTGAAGACCAGAAAAATGAGACTGATCATAAAGAGTCGATCTGAAAGCTCCGGCGCGATCCACGATGGACATATTTACGCAGAGGTTAATAAACAATTTCCTTGTGAAGATATAGCGCAGGTGGTTGGCTGTGATGGACACTTAGCTGCAGCAGTTCCGCTATATAAGAATGATTATCCAAGATTAGCTATAATTATATAAAATGTTAAATGCCTGTTAAGAGATTTTGGTTGTTTCCTATGTTTGTAATTTATTTATTTATCCATGTTTGTGTACATTTGTTTTAATTTGCAGAAAAAGTGACCCATGTGGAAACACTTCAGAAGTTTTCATCTAATCAGTTGAATTTTATTGGCAAGATTTCTGGGAGATGTGTGTGTTGCATAATTAACATTTCACCTGGAAACAAAGATGCAGTGGTGCCAATCCCCCTCACAAAAGAATAAATCCATCATGTGTGCAACTGTGACAACGTACACTTCAACTGGACTTCAACTTCAAGGATCAACTGGACCCTGGATTTGCAAAAGTATATGAAATATTTAAAGTTTGTGGAATAGAATCTTTAAAATATGTTTAAAGAGAGTTTTACACACCAGTTAAACGGCCTCAAACGGCCTTGAATACTGTGAATTTGCATCTTCATGCTTTGTTTAATTGTGCCTTATATTGTGTTAGTGTGTCATATACCCTAGTTCGTAGGGTACACCGATTTTGGTGATTTTCACATGGTGAATAAATGTTGTAGTGTAACATGGCAGATGTGGTATGGTGTGTCATATTTTTGTATTTGTAATATATTTAAGATTATAACCAGTATGCCATCTATACCACCGGTTTAGCACAGAAAACCTATGGTTCCCCTTCAGTCAAGTCAGTCCGAGGTTCCCTATGGGAACTCGCATTAGAGACCAATCGCCTTCATGTATTAAGAAAAGGCATTGGCATGCATTTAATTACAGCCAGGTGCACTTTATCACTATGTGAGTATAAGAGGGCATGGATGTAATGCACTTGCAGCTTTTCGCTTCGGAGCCTCACTGTGTATGCTGTTAAGTCTCCTGAAAGGACAAAAGACGGACAGAGAAATCCAGAGAAAAGATAAAGAGTTCCTGCGAGTTCACACTCTTTCCATCGTTGTCCGCAAGGACTGGTAATATAATAATATGTGACCAAAATTAATTTATATGTTTATATTTTTAGGAAAAAAAAATTATGTGTGGTTAGTACGTTTTGTGGAAATAAAAGTAGCTAAAATAAGGCAACACAGAGAAAACAACATAGTGTTTTAAATTTTAAAAGACGTGTTTTAAGGCTGAAAGCTTGAATGCGAGGGTGTGACAATGACCATTAATAATCAGTGATTCTCACCTGAAGAGACAAAGACCCCTCCTCTTATGGCCCATTAGTGACTGTGACAGGTAAGGCAGGTAACAATAAATGTGATTAGAGCTGAGAAAAAACTTTTTAAAAATGATTTGTATTTTATTTAAAGAACAGTATAATTAAAATATACATAATGAAGGTCAGAGACACGTCATTGAGCACACTAATCTAACTACAGAGATGTTAACAATGTCAATCCTGAAAATAGATTCTGTTCAACAAGTGAAACCTATAAATAAAACCTCATGTAAGTGTTTGCTGCTTCTTTTCAAGAAAAATAAAAACTTGTTTTACCAGAGAATATCAGTGTAGGCAAACACCAGCACTCCTAGAGGTCATCAGTGTGAAGATGCTCAGTTTGAGAAGACAGGACTCAGGTGTCTAATCACTAAAAACAAACAACAAAACATCTGTGAGCATACTTATATCAGTATATGTACTGAAAACAATAATTTTCTAGACAAGAAAATACTTACCACATTGGCAGATTATTTAACTTGTTTCAAGTAAAAACTCACTTAGTTTTAGTTTAATTTTAAGACAGTAGTTGTTTCTTGTCTAAAAAATCTTGTCTTAGAAAGCATTGTTTACAGTGTAGAAACAGCATCACGTTCAAAGAAATGTAGATGTCATATTTAACTCGAAAGAAATGTAGATGTCATGTTTAACTCAAAGTATTAAACTCGATTTCAAACATTTCATTCAGGAATTATAGTTAGGGAAAACCAAAACAATCAAATGTTCACGTTTAAGCAACAATATCAAGCAAACTAATACAAGAAATAGGCATTACTCACTCATTATGATGATCACTCCGTGACTCGCTGGAGTCTGCACTCTTCTTGTCTGATGTAATCCGAAGTTTATTCCTCTAAGCGTGTCTTCTTGAAGCAATTATTTATCACAGCACGTCTTTTTCTGAGGTGAATTCGGTCTTATTCCTCTCAGCACAAAGCGTAAAGTATCCAGGATGAACTTCAGTTAAACTCTCGCTGCTTTGTTTGAGGGAGTTTACATGCCGTGCGCCTCGCGTGGAAGATTATCATATCTACTGCGCTCGCGGCGCGGGGCGTGGTGTAAGGTCCGCCTTTTTTGGTCTGGATGCTGCGTGTCTCAATCCTCAGCGCTTCTGTTGAAAATACTCCTCGGTTTCTAATTCTTGTTTTTCTAATTTTACTTTTAGGTTTTACTTCATTTTAATCTGACTCCAAATTTAAGTTATTATTAAATTTAGATTATAATTATAAATTTGAATGCTGATTTTGAATTGAGTTGTCTTAATTTAGAAACCTGATCCTTTTAAACATGTTATACTCTCTGTTACCTTTTTCCTTGAGGGAAAAGATCTGACGCCAGACGTATCGTCAATTCGTAACACGAACCTTATAATGAAAATTTCTTCATCACTCTGCCGAAATTGGCGCACACTTCTCACCAAAACGCTGCGCTCACCTTCCTTTTTTCCAGAAGTCTTTGCATCTCCAGCAAAACGCACTGAAAATTATGCCAGCTGTCAAAATAAAGGTCTCTTTCAAAAATACCTTTGTTACATTTACATTTAATTTATTTGTCAGGTAAAATTATATCAAGTCAATAACATAATCAAACGTTGTGAGTTCAATTTATTTCTAATTTAAAAGAATGCATAACTTTGATAAATCAAGAAATAATGCCAAGCCAATAACATAATTTACATAATCAAACATAATCTGTTGTGATTTCAGTTCTCGTGGCCTTTGGCTTGCACCTGCGTTGAATGCTCAGTCTGGCCCTAGAGGGGAAACGCCCTCGTAGTGTTAAGCCTAATTCTTAAAAGAGTTTTTAATCCCTTCATAAAATAAGTGACTGCTATGAAATTTAGACCATCGTACCACTCATCTTTAGACTTTTTAATTGACATCAAATATGACACTGAAAAAACTATATCTTCACAAAATATGACACTTGTAGTTTAGTGATTTTCCATGAAGACTCTTGGGGAGAAGAATGTGAGGTGGGAGGTAGGGGGCTCGGAGGGCCGTAAAGTGGGTGACTGTGTCAGGGGGAGTCACTGGATTAGACTGTCTTGATGTAATAGTAGACATATCAAGCTTTCTACAGATTTAACTCTCATGTCTCTTTGTGGAGTTTTTGCTAAGTTTCAGTTTCATTTTAGTGACTCATTGCTCATTGAAGATCACGCAGACTAACGCAGCAGGCAGCACACCCTATTTGAATTCTTCGTTTTCGAAATGCACAAAATTGTGTTGTTATTATATGTGTATACAAATTAAAGTAGACCCTTCACAGATTCTATTGATATATTGCTCTTATCTGTACGATCAAATCTCAATGTGTAATTTAAGTTCTTATTGGCGTCATCAGAAGAAGACGCCTCAAACCACATATATGTGGGAGCCGACCCCAGGGGGTTAAAGGCTGAGCAAAGCCAGCTTTTGCTTACCAGCAAGACCTTGACCACTGAGTGCAAGGCGTGCCGTGAGAGGCTATCCCTGGGGCAAACCAGGTTGCACAAAAGAGCAATTTTCTTACGGTTGGAGAGGCATTCTTCTGGATGTCGATCCGACCGTGTGCTTCTGGCTGCGGGAGTTTCCTTACCTCTTCAGACGGGCACGAACACTGTCTTACATGCCTGGGCCGGGAGCACGCTGAGGCAGCGCTTGTGGATGACTCATGCGCTCATTGCGAGTGTCGATCCCCCAGGTCGAGTGCACTGTGGCGGTGTATCTCTGCCCGTGCAGCACCGCTGCCTGGCGTGGACCCCCACGGCTCCCATCCAAGGCGTGTAAGACCTCGTCTGCTCTCGTGGGCCAGACTTACTACGCCGTTGGACAGGATACCACCTCCCTGTATGCGATGCCCACACTCCAAGTGTACCAGGCCAAAGCGTTGAAACATCTGCACAGAACGCCTCTTCGGCGACACTGTCAAGGACTTTGCCCTGAAGTTTTTGGCAGTCCAGCAGCAGATTGAGGCGATCAGTCACATCTTGCCACACAAGGCGTATGCCAAGCCCCCAAGCGCCCAGCCTCAGCCTGCTCATTGCCGAGGGCGTCCCCCTGCGGCTCCCAGACCTCCTGCTGTGTCCCCTGCTGAGGCCATTCGATGCTAGGCTCAGACACGGCAGTAACGCCGCTGGGGTTGCTTCATATGAGACCGCTTCAGCACTGGTTACACAATCGAGTCCCGAGATGGGCATGGCATCGTGGCACTCTCCAGATTGGCCTTTGCCCATTAGTGTCGCCACCTAGTCAGCCAGTGGTCAGACCTTGCCTTCGTACAGGCCGGAGTGCCCCTGGGACAAGTGTCCAGGCATGTCGTGGTCCACACAGATGCCTTCTCCACGGGTTGGGGAGCTGTATGCAATGGGCAAGCAGCCTCGGGTTCCTGAACAGGTGCTTGACTGCTTTGGCATATCAGTTGCCTGGAGTTGTTAGCCATGCTTCTGGCCCTGCGTCGCTTTCGACAGATGCTGCGCCACAGGCACGTGCTGGTCCGCATGGACAACACTGCAGCCGTTGCGTACATCAACCGACAAGGTGGTCTACGCTCCCGCCACATGTCACAGCTCGCCCGCCATCTGCTCCTGGGGAGTCAGACGCGGCTGAAATTGCTGCTTGCTGTTCACATTCCAGGGTCACTCAACCGTGCAGCCGACCAGAGTTGCTGTGTCCAGTACGCGGATTGCGCCTCAAAATTGACTGCACTCGGAGCTTCAGACACTCTCAGCAGCTCTTCAGCTGCTATGGAGGTCAGCAGAAAGGGAATACTGTCTCCAAACAGAGGTTGGTTCATTGTGTGGTTGATGTCATCTCCCTGTCTTATCTTTACCAGGGAGAGCCCTGCCCCTTAGGTCTGAGAGCCCAGGGAGAGCCGTGCCCCTTAAGTCTGAGAGCCTGTTGCCTCCACCTATTCATTGGCTCCCTGAAGGAGGGAATGGAGACGTTACATCCCCTTGCCACTACGCTGGGTCACACTGATGTCGGCTCACCTCCTCAGCGAAAACCTGCAAGTGCATTACATCCGTGCCTTCTTATACTCACGTAGTGATAAGGTGCACCTGGCTGTAATTAAATGTACCTCAGTATTCATTGACCTTTTCTTAATACACAAGGCGATTGGTCTCTCATGCGAGTTCCCATACGTAGCGTCTCTGTTCCCTCCTTCAGGGAACATGGGTTACCTACTTAACCTTAGACGTTTTCTCGCAGAAATATTATAGCATAAAAAGTGTTACCATTAAAAAATCCTGCAAAATTATTACAGGAATACCACAAAAATATAACAAAAGAAAAACACCACAGGAAAGCCAGGTTTACTGCAGAAATACGACAGTAGTACCATAGGAATATCACAGATATATTACACACAGTACAACAAAAATGCTGGGGTAAAGCGTCCCAAAAAACAACACAATACTACATAATTACCACACAATATTTGTGTTGTTTTTTCTGATGTTTTACCACGTTATACCACAGGTCATTTTTGTAACCTGTTAATAAATATTGTTTACAGATCTTCATTTATATTTATGCAGTTGGCACATTGAATTCAAGAAATACATTTATGTTTGAGTACTTGCTTTGCGTGGGAATCGAACCCATGACATTGGTGTTGCTAACACCATGTTCAACTCTGAAATATCTGACGTATATCTCTAAAGGATAGCAAAATTCTGAAATGACTGATAAAATACAGTAGACTGAATTATAACATAAAAATATTTCCTCAAAGCTTTTGGAGGCAGGTGTGTTTTGTAGATGATGTACTAAACAGAATAGCCTGCTCCTGAGCATGTGTGTGTGCGCGTTTAGGGCTAATCATGTCTCCCTGCTTTTGCTCTGTCTCTTTCTATCTCTTGACCCTTCTGTGTTTGTGCCGACCTCTCTATCAGTGTTAATTTCACTACATCTCCAGGGTGGTTTATATTGGAATATCTTAACCAAACGGCTACATTAGCATAGCATGATGGATGCGCTTGAATCTCAGGCCAGATAATGTCCGCACTTTGCATTTTAAACTAAGCAGCGCCACCCATTCTCATGCTAGACAATTAAACTTTATCATATAAGCAGATTTTCTGGCAAAAGATGCAGATTATTTTCTAATTACGTCATAGATAAATTACTAATAAATATAATGTTAAGTGTGGAGCCTTGCCTTGTGATGTAAAATAAATAAATAAAGTTTAAACAATAGAATACACTTTCCTGATGCCTTTGTCGTTGAAGGTGGCAGTTCTCTGCAGTAAAAGCCCCCTTTGGCAGGGATGCACTGGTCCCCAGCTGTTTCCCCCAGTCAGCCTCATAGCACAGACACTGTGCAAAGAGAAATTCTATTGATTGCACCATATTTGCCCAACTACACTTGTAAGAGCGCACGCTGATGGTGTTGGCCCATTCCAGGTGGACCCTCTGAGGAAAGACTTTCTTTCTCAGGAGCCGGGCACTATCTGGCAACTCTCACCCAGACCTCTGGAGCCTCCATGTCTGGTCGCTGTGTAACCCCCTGGGTCCGAAACCATCACAACTCGATCCCGTCCCATTACACCTGGACAAGGAGTAACTTACAGGGCTATCACCATTGCCTTATAGATATAGTAACTCACTACATTGTCTTCTTCCCAAGAGCCACAGAGATGTGTTGTCAGTGTTTTCCTTTCCTTCAGGAAAGGCCTAAAGAAGCAGTTCTCTGCTTCTAGTCTGAATGTGATGACGATAGCTCAAATAATACTGTGCAATGATACCTATTTTATGGCCTCAAACAATTTCTAGATATGTGTCAAATTTTTCACCATTGTCTTAAGGGATCAAGTGGTGAACTTGCAAGCAATTCCTCATGATGAGGGAAACCCAGCCCTATCTATGTTATTTTCTTGTATATACATCTGTACCACACCTAAAGAACTTTAAGTGATCTGAGCATCTCTTCTGTCTGCTTTAAAGGACAGCAGAAGGGGAAGGTTGTCTCAAAACAAAGAACAGCCCACTGGATTGTGGGTGCCATTCTATTGGTGTAAAATGCCAAAGGCATACCATGTCCCATGGGAATGAGAGCTCAATCTACCAGGGGCGTTGCAATCTACTTGGCTTAAGCAAAAGGCACAGTTGCTAGACATCTGCAGAGCTGTGGGCTGGGCTACACCCATTACCTTTATTAGATTTTATAATCTCCCAGAAGAGCCAGTTCCATCCCAAGTCCTGGGATGTGCCCCATTTACAGGTAAGCCCTGTACTTGGATTAGTGCTCTATATGTGTTTATTCTCTAGTCTATCCTTTGCCAGGCAGAACCCACCAAAGGGACTTCTTCCCTATGTAGTACTTCCCACTAGGAAAGTATATTAGATGTCTTTCTATATGTCAATCTCCTCCTCCTTGGACGTGAATGTGTTCTCTTTAATGTTCATGCATTGTCAAATCTTGTAACCTAGTATGGTGGTTGTGGTGTTTAATATAGCATTGCGGTTAGTTAACAGCATATTTTATATTCTATAATTATATTCTATGTATGATTTTGCACATCAGGGAACCACTGTCAACGATGATGTTATTTAGGTTTTTGACACTGACAAACTATTCCTATAAAATACATATTTAAAATGCTGTTTTTTATACTGATTCAAATTTTTCTTATTTCACTGACAGTTCTGCTGTGAAAATGTTGCAATCTGACAGAAGTGTCACTGGCAGCAGGAATGTGTAAGATGTGCTGATGGCTCCTACAAAAGCTGTCAGAGGCGTCCGGGCACCTGATCAATGCCAGTAAATCAAACAGACTGTTTATGTGACAGGAGCCAGTCGTACATTTATATGCTGCTCTATGAAATAACATCTTGAGCTCATGTCACATGCCTGCTTGAACTCCAAACTCAATCTGATGCAACACCTGATGAGATTTGTACACATCTGTGAGCATTTCACTCTTATATAATATTTATTATAATTTTTTTCCTGAAGACTATTGGATATCAAATTTGGAACTGAGGACTAGTTCTAAATATTATTTAAAATTTCAATAAATAAATTGCATGTAAAGTGTAAAGTAAATGTATATATATATATATATATATATATATTTATATATTTTTTTTTATTCTGTTATAATATGGTAATATGTTACACCCATTTAGGGTTTGATGGTCACTGCATTCTCAGCATTACATTCACGTGTTGATACATATAGCGTGACGACCACATGCGAAAAAAGAGCTTTTGATGTGAAATCGCCTCTCATTACGAGCTGTAGCTGAGAAGTCGCTCATGCGTTCTGCCGTTTCTCCACCCAGATGGCTCATAAAATCAGATGCATAGGGATGGATTTTGGAATATGAGACAAACAAGGAGATTAATGTAATAGTGCACGTGCAGATGAAGCAGCAGTAATGACAAGGCCTCTCAACGGAGTGGAGATGAAGGTGTGTGTGTGTGTGTTGGGGGAGGGGGTGTGTGTTGCAGGAATACGTCCCAGCTCTCCACAAATGATGGATAGCAACAGTAGGAAGAACAAAACCAAGCATTGCTCATGCTGTCACCACAATGAAACAGCTACATAACAGCATTTGGTCACAATGCAAGCAGCAGAGATGCCAGGCCATCATGCCCCTTCCACTGGAAGTCAAAGACTTCATCCATCACGCGTTCTGTCCCTTTAGCATTTGACTGTACACAGCGCTAGCGAGTTATCCTGAGAGGGACTTCCAGAGTCGCTGAAGAGCTTTGATCCATTTTTTTTGCCTGCCATTGTTTCAGAAGCGCTGTTGAAGAGGATCCAGTCAGATGTGTGCTGTAGATGAGGAACATCTGGAGAGATCCATCTGCCATGCCAACAAATTCTTCCAGAAAATTTCCATTCAAATTTTAAGTCATTTTAAGGATGGAAATAAAATCTATATATTTTTTAAAACAATGCTGTTTAATTCCTGAGACACAGGCAGCAGATACAATAGTTTTCCTGCGATAAAAACAGCCTAGAAGCTGAATAAAGTGTCACAAACTGTGACTGATTCATGGATCTAACTTGTAGTTGGGTAAAGAAAACAAAGACATGAAGTCAGGCGCAATGTTTGCATATACTTTTAAAAACAGCAATGCCATAGAAGGATGGTTTTCGGTTCCCCAAATAATCTTTTAATTAACAATTATTAAAAGATCACATTTTTGCTTCATGAAGAACATTTTAGTATTCTAAAGAACCTTTTTCTACGATAAAGGACCATTTTGTGCAACGGAACGACACCCAAGTCGTCACATATTGACGCTTAGTCAAGACCCTTTTGCATCCCATTTGGAAGCTCAAGGTACCCCGAGGGTCCTCAGTTGTTTTCGGTTGTTTGGCTTAATGTAATGGTTTGCGTGCACATATAAATGTATTATATTAGTTTTTTAACCAAACCAAACCCCACCCCACCCTCTACCCTAAACTTTCCCATCTCTGAACATTATAATAAGCTAACTATCACGCCACCAGGGTGAGATCCAGGTGATCCCAGTGCAGCCAGTATTGCACGCTCTCAATCACCGGAGTACTGATTACCGCCACCTGGATCTCATTAGGTGAGCGTGGTGAACGCCTAATGCACCAGTAGTTCAGCGGCTGAGATCAAGGTAACATCTCTTCCTTCTTACCTGATGCATCACCTGTTACGTTATCTACGCCTTGACTACTGCAATCTGAGTTACAGACTTACCTGCTTCAACTTACCAAGCGTTCCTGCTGTACTACTGGCTACTGAGAGAAAGTTTGTTGAACTAGTGCATATCCTGCTCACCGAGTCACTCACCTGCATGGATCTCCTTCACGTTAGACAACTAAACACCTACCTGTTAATACTTACCTGCTGTACTCACCTGTCTCCACAGAACGCTGGGGTAAGCAAAATACCCAGTACTAGGTAAAGTGTGGACAAACTGTTTTGAAAACAGCCCATTTACTAAGTTTTATGAGGTTCATTTTAAGCCAGCCATATTTTTTTAACAATCGTTAAGTTAAACAAAACTACCCAGAAGGTAACCTAATGCTTTAACCCAACCGCTGGGTCAAAACAACCCCAGTCACTGGGTTTGTCCGTATTTGACCCAGTACTGTGTTGCATTTTTAGAGTGTATTATAAAAGGGCTTTGGTAAACACATGCATCAGTGTACACATACACAAAAGGTGTTTTTGAACGGGAAGATTTTTAGATGAAAACATTAAGAAGTGAGCTAAAGTTTACATGTGGTGGCTAAATTCTCTCATTTTTTCTCATTGGTTTATGCATCAAGTGTTTGACCAATCACATCCTCCCAGAAAGTTTCCTCAAATATTATAACTATAATAATTTCTTAAATAGTTCCTGATCTAGCTGCTTGTTGTAGGAAAATCGCCTTATGAAAGGTCACTAAGCGACATGATATTTAACCAAACATTATTTTGTTCCTCCACGCTGTTTATCAGCTGATAATGTGGTCCTAATATCTGCTGAAGTGGTGACTTTCACAGTTATTACTGGCACATTTAAGCGAAAAACGATGGATTGAAGCAAGATTTGCAACGAGAGGATTCGACTTAATATTGAGCCATTGTGCTTTACCAAAGCGAAGGCTTAGAAGTCCTCAGAGGCGCGTTTTAATCAACTCTCTTTCTGTTGGCTAAAGCAGCTGTGGGACCTGGGTGTTACGCCGGGAGCCAATGACCCCGCAGTCGCCAATGACAAACCACGGGCTCTATCTGCAGCATGTGGCAAGCGTCCCCCCAAACACAGAGCCACCCAAAATGCTTGAGCTCAGAGAAACCTTTCACATGCTGCGGCCAGATGAAAATGAGTGCTAGCGGATGGTTAGCGCAGCCTCCTCGTACCCCTGCACTCGGGGCAGCTGTGGGGCATTCAGGGCATTCTTAAAATTAAAAGTTATAGTCTATTAGCCTGCATTTGGTAGCTGAGCACGCACCCATGCCTAGCGTGGCCGCTAATGGGAAAAGATGTGTGGAAGTGTATGATTTATGGGTGCATGCGAGCAGGGGTGGAATAATTTGGTGCAGAACGGGTACTTACTGAACGGCAACAACTCGGCTACTTATCCGTACTTTCTTGTGATAAATTAGCTCTTGCTTAAAGTGGCCCAGGACCCATTTTTCATTTTGATTACTACACTTGATATCTCTTTCTTTTGCACTCTTTCTATGTCAGCAATGGTCCTTAGCATTTTTTGTGTATCAAGGCTGTGTGTTTAAGTAAACCTTCGCTCTGCTTCACTCAGCCTCTTTTTTTTATCAATGTCCCTATGTAGGGCTCTTCTTTAATCTCTCTCTATCCAGGTGCTGCTGCTGCTCACCGTCCAGCTTTACAGCGATCGCTCACCTAAAAATAACACTTCTGTCACTGTGACCTCATGTCATTCCACGCCCATACGCTGGCGTTTTATGTGCTACATGAGAGGGGAAATTTTGTGAAAAAACTTTTATAAATCAAACACTTTTCAATCAGCTGTCTGAATTCTATCTGATTTCAGATTCAGAATCATCTGTTTATATATGAACTATATATCCATCCAATTCACATATTTACTTGTGTATTTATGTGTTTCAAACAAACCACAGAACTGAGAACACTACCACGAAGATTGTTTTTGCCTTCGTGACATATTGAAAAGAAGAGCTTGTATGCACATTCATAATATGCAAAAGATATTTTCAGATCAAGCTCAGTAGGATTGATTAAGGTGTTTACATGATAGCTCTAGATCTGATTGAGCCATCAGTCCAATTACTACTGGATTATTTAGAGTATGTAAACATAGCTAATTATAGTTCATTGGTAACCATGTTTGTTGAGCTCAAAATTGGACAAAAAGAAAAAAAATGCACCAATGTATTGGCCAGTAATCAGTATTGGCCGATAAAAACAATAATCTGCACTACTGGCTGATTAAAAGCAGCTGATGATCAGGGTCAGGTATTACCTGTCAATCAAAATGTGGCAGAAAAGCACATCAGACAGCAGCAACCTGCATGAAGAAAATGTGTCTTGTGTCCAGTAAGAGCTGTCCAGGTAAAAGGATAATAATGATAATAACGCATAACACAGGCTCTGTTTGACCCTACAGATCACACGTAGTTGATGCCAGGTTTGCCAGATCTGTGGTTTTCCCTTGATCAAACATTATTTATTTTGCATCTCAAATTATCACAGCTCTATGACAAGAGCCTTGTGCTTTGTTACTTCTAATAAGAAACAAAGGCTCAGCTTTCAAACCTTGTACAAATTCAAATAATAAATGCCAAGTTGAAATGACATGGTAGCATTAACTAATGTGTTTTTATATCAGTTTTGCTTTTTTTAACACTTTTGGGTAGATTTAGGGATTTGTTGAGGGGCATATTTTCAAAATGACAGAGCTTTATCTTTTAGCAAAAGTCCACAGATTTCAATTCTGAACTGCTGCAATACATACCGTTATCAACGTAATAAAATGTGCCAGGGTTTATGTATTGAACCTGTGTTTTAGCGCCACTCAGTGGACATTTATATTTGAAACTGCGTGAAATGTGCAGTGAGGTACCAAAAATGGTGTTGCACAAAAAGAGCATATTTTTATGAGACCAGGTTGACAAAATGAGAAGATTACCTGTGTGTATATAGACAGATAGATAGATAGATTTTTATTCCCTTAAGAAAATGTATTTAAGTGTACTTAAAATTGTATACAAGTGCACAATAGAATAAATATCCTTAAAAATGTTGTCTTTAACATCTCATGGAAAAAAGAAACATTATACAGTTTGCTATGAGGGTGTGCAAATCTATTCTATTGTCCAGTTAAACTATTCATTTAATTGAGTTCTGTTGCAATCCAGCAGACCTCCAGTCATTTGGTTCCTGTAAATCAAAAGCCCTGTGGTTTGGCTCATTCAGCATCACTGCTCATCCAGCTGCCAGAAGACTGGAGCCCTGTCAGTCAGCCGTGACCCGGCCGGGACCTTCCCTGCTGGGACAATGTTCCCATTGATCCCGGCTTGGCTGGAGTGACAGAATGCCGCCTCCGTCAGGGAAATAAGCAGGTAAAATATTAAGTTATGGGGGAAGGTTTCAATCAATAAGTAGGCCTGTGACTGAGGTGGGCTCTGAGGTTATTTGCCCTGCTAGAGGACCCTCATAATGCAATTGAGGGATTTGAAACACTAGTGGATCTGCTCCAAAGAACAACAGACTTTGCCCGTCCCATCCAGACATGACTGGAAGCTCACAGACTTCACCAAGTGGCCAATGTTTTTACTGAGCATACTGGCATCAGCCACAGGTCCAAAGGCCTGTGTTCAAATATAGAGAAAACAAATGCAACAAACGGCATTCTGGGAAAATTTAAACAGGGGAGCCTGGAAAGTGACCAGACACTGGAGTTTTTTCCAAGGGTTTGTTATTGCTTACCTACTAACTTGAACTAAAAGTGTAAATAAATATTTAGTAGTTATTTATATT
>JAUYWG010000149.1:14199-30865 GCA_034779775.1 Enteromius afrohamiltoni | reverse complement strand
GATAGAGGAGCTGACTAAAGCAGTTACAGGTCTGTGAGAGCCAGAAATCCTGCTTGTTTGTAGGTGAACAAATACTTATTTTACAGAGAAATATACCAATTCATTCATTAAAATGAATCCTTCAATGTGATTTCCTGGATTATTTTTCTCATTTTGTCTCTCATAGTTGAGGTATACCTATGATGAAAATTACAGGCCTCTTATCTGAATATACTGAATATCCCACTGAATATAGTAATCATTACAATCATAAGCTGAAGTCACTTCCTAACATGCCTATGATGTAACCATTATAGTACTGCCATATGGATGATGCTTTAACTAAACCAATAACAGAATACTTCACGTTTGTAACATTGAAGCATAAATGTTACGTGAAGCTGCTTTGACATGTAAAAAGCTCTATGTGAATAAAATTAAATTCAAGGACAACTTACTTCTAAACTACCTTTTGAAATCTTTATTAGATAATAATACAACATGTAATGCTGTAATCTAAGATCACAGTTTACATTATTCAGCTACATTACTAAATTAACAATAACATGAATTTTGTATGATATCTCTTATTTTGGTAAAATAATTACTATTTTTCAGATCCTGAAGGGCATGCATTAACTTCAAATGTATACCACAACATTTAAGTTTTATTAAAGCTGTTAGCTGAAGAGAAGCCTCATTTAAAATGTCTGACATCTTAATAACCATAACCAGAAATAAAACGTCTGGTCTTTCCGTGCTAGGAAGTGGTTGTTGTTATTATAAATGAGTGTTGCTGTGCTGCGGTGGTTTCATCTCTGACTGTGTTTCAGCTGGAGCTGCTAAGACAACAGCAGCACCTCCTCCTGCAGCAGAGACTGCTCCTCCTCCTCCTCCTCCAGCTCCTCCTGCTCCTGCTGGAGGCCCCATCCCCAGCACCATGCCCCCTGTACCACCTGTGCCGGCCCAGCCCATCCAGTCCAAACCAGGTCAGAAGTGTGTTCCCTGTTTACAGGATAAGATATAATGACAGATACTGTACGTTCAGTAGAGGCTAAGATTGGTGTATTGTGACTTCAAATGCACAATATTGGATTTTTGAGGCGTCTGATTTGCTGATATTTTTTTAAACTAATTTTGGCCCAAACTGATATTTTTCCTTGAGTTCAATGTTGAAACAATTCCAAGCATCTCCTGTGCAGATAATTATCATTCATAAATCTGCTGTCAGCTGCACTGACGTCTTCCTGAGGGTTATTGCCAAAATAAAAGCTACATCAGCATTCATAAATGTTCGTCCTGTAATAGTACTGATGTTCTGCAAAATAAAATAAAGACAATAATCAGGATGATAATAGTTAGCCTTATTAACAACACCATATCAGCTCTTGTAATACATTTACTATAGCTTTCACACAGAGTGTTTAAATTGAGATGTGTAATATTTTCTAATGTTTGAAAATGACTCTCCTCTGCTCAGCCAGGCTGCATTTATTTGTACAGTAAAACAAATCTCAAGGAGGGTTGTTTTACTAGCATATTCATTTTAAGTTAAAGTGGGCTTTGTTGCTTAAATGTTAAAAAATGTTCAGTGTTAAATTATTTATATATTTATTTATTTTGAAAAGCAGTGTGAAATTGTAAAAAGCACATTGTGGCTTATAAAATCAGGAAAATCATGGGGAAAACAATGCAAATAAAGGGTTCTGTATTTGGCCATCAGCCAAGTGTTTCATTGTGTTTGACTTCGCCCAAGAGTTTTAGTTTCAGATTGAAACTCTCTTGTCCTGTGTCTGTGCTGTAGTTTCTGCCATCAAACCCACTTCAGCTCCTCCTCCTGCTGCTGCTGCTGACGCCGGAGCCAAAGCCGCCCGATCAGAGCACAGGGTAAGCGCAGGTTACATCTACTACTGTACTACAGATATTGTACACCCCAGGCTGAAACCCCTGCTGCATGTGGCTCGAGTGCTAGGAGTGAACGCTCCCAGCATTATCATTGTTTCATGTCACTTCAGCATTAGTTTAATTTCAGGAAAATCAGATTAGTTCAAATTAATTCAGAAGGGAGATCACCAAATAATGCCTTTTTAAGCTGTATCCAATCCTTGATTTGGAAAACAAACAAACCTCATGGCATGCTCATTAAATTGATTTAATAATGTGGAGGACTGACAAAGCATAACCATGAATACACATGCACTCAAATGCTGGGGTTCTATGTGTTGTAATAGGAATGTCACAATAATATAAAAAAGATATGTATAAACGTTAAAAAAAGTTATTGCCATGCTACATTTGTTATCCCAGCTGAAGATAATGAGGACGACTAAATAATGGCACGCACACGCTCTGCTCACTCCAAAGTCCTCACTAACAAGGGGATGAGGAGGATCACTTTGATCAGGAAAATGCCTGTGAACCGTTCGGTCTGTCACACAAAACAACCGCCAATGTTTAGATTTTTACATTCCGTTCGCGCAGATAGATGCATCACCAACGCGTTCATGGAGGTGACAGACGGAGTACAAATGGCAGGCAAACACCACCTTGCTGAAAAAACAACGTCAAGTGGCCTTGTATCCACTAAAAGAAAGGGCTTCTGTGAACATAAAAAAAAACCCAGTGCTGGTCTCCATAGAGATATTAGACCAATTTAAGTAAAGGAAGCTATATATTTTATTATTTTCTCTTGAAGTAGATTATTTGTTACTTATGTGCCATAGCGTCTGCCATCATGTTAAGAAAGATTAAACGCTTCTGCATAGGCTAATGCCTTTAGTTTCATGTGTGACCGAAACATGGCTCAACATTTTATCTTCATCTCTGTGAAGTACTCTGGGCCTCATTTATGGATCTAATGTAGAAACGAGCGCAAATCCGTGTGCACAAATCAGTGTACGGCAGAGTCCACGTGTGATTGATGAAATATTCGTATGCTGCCAATCAAATCGTACGAATGATTGCACATAATTGCAAACAAGTAATGTTGAATTCTTTTTTTTTTTTTTTTTATGTATCTATATTAAAATATCAATAGCCTAAATGTAAATTTAGCCTAAATTCTCATTCATTGTGAACAGCATACCAACATTACATGTAGAAAAAAACTGACTTCACTCGTTTTCTAATATTCATGTAAAATACTTCACATGTGCAAAAATAAGAAGAAAAAAAAAACGTTTGGGCACAGCACGTCAATTTCACAGCGACCCTTTTGAAATAAACAGTGTTTGGTTGACTGCATTTTAGTTTTATGATGAATAGCTGAAATGTCAGGCAGACACATAGTGTTGTTTGTGAGGTGGATTAAATCACATAATGGTATAAAGAAAAGCGAGTGTAGCCCCTTTTTTTTGTTAATTGTATTATAGCCTGTTATATATTTGCTGTCTCCTATTTGTTTTATTCTTTTATAGACTTTATTTCTGTGTTTCTCCGTGCATGATGCAACATTTAAATCCTAACGATCCATTAATGAAAATAACCTACAGAATCCTGTTACAGTTCTCCGGCAGATTTAAATGCTGTGTGTCATGCAAGACGAGCACACGAGCTGAGAGCAGACGTGAGGTTTGATCGTAACCATCGCTCACTTCCATATTGATAAATTCCACGTTTCGCGTAGAAATGACCATACTCTCAGTTTTTTGTCATACGTTTGTTTAGTAAATGAGGCCCACTATTTCTACATTTGATCTGATCTGACGTCCCACCTCTTAAATCAGTAGAGCTTGTCACCACTTGATGCAAAATGATTAATGGAAGAAAAATAATCCAGGCGTCTTGTGCTCATGTGCATATGTCAGATGGTGTGAATATTTTTTATATTTTTAATGACGTCTGATTGTTGAAGCAGTGCCTCTAATCACACAATATGTGCTCTTTAAGGTTTTTTTAAAAAACACATTGAAATGGTCTCTATGTTAACAGGTCTATTTGCATGAACTGATATTACAAACAGCACAAATTCTGCCGAGCGAGGCCCCACGTTCTCTTGCTCAGCCCTTTTGTGGTTGCGTTGCAGGTGAAGATGAACCGCATGAGACAGCGAATCGCTCAGCGGCTGAAGGAAGCACAGAACACCTGTGCCATGCTGACAACCTTCAATGAAGTTGATATGAGGTTTGTTCCTGTAAAGGCAACCAGCCTGCTACAGACAGTACAGTCACTGCTTCTTTGAAATGTGCTTTGAATGCATGATTCATTTAAATCAAAGGTTAGTGCTCACCTCCTCGGTTTCGCTATTAGTATCTTCTACATCTCAGAGAAAAAAACTGATTAACTTTGAAATAACACAAATTAAAGTCTGGGTATAGTGCGACGATGCAAACATAAAAAAAAAAAATAATAATTTAATTTCAATTCCCTAGCCTACATTTTGATTCATTTTATAAATTCGTTTCGATATCTATCAAATTATTGGGCATCAAATTAAAGCTGCACATTATAAAAATGGTAGTACATTACTATATTAAATTGATTTGTAAACAGACGTTTAAACATAGTTTTCTAAAACTCATTTCGGGAGGAGGGGGCGAAGGCTCCACCCCCTGTTTACGATCTCCGCCTTCTCATTTCCCAATTATCCCATCTTCCTATCACATCCCTCAACTCGCACTATAAAATAGCCCGATCTGCTCCCTTTCCTCATCTTGATCTTTGTATGCCTCCTCCTCCCCGTTCTCTGCCCTTCTTTCAGGGGGGTGGGGTGTGGGGATTGGGCTGCCTCTTCCCTCTCCCGAGCCCTTAGGGTTATTCACCCTAGGGCTCGGCAACCCTTCTAACCCTGAGTTTCTCCTCCTTTAAATCCGAACTCGTGAAATAGCATATTAGGCAGTTTTTATACTAAAAATGTATATACTTTTGATTATATTCTTTCTGCCCCAGTTTGTTGTTGAAATATGAACATTTAAACAGTGGATATAATAAAAGATACATTTTGAACATTTCAGAACATTTTGATTAACAGGTTAATCAAAAATATAATATGTAATATAATGTATGTATTTATTTTTTTTTGTTGTTGTTTTTTCATGGTCATTGAATGTCTGTCTTGAGATAAATGACAATGTGATGTTGTGGGACATTGATCACAAACTCTTGTATTGATGTCTTTCTGTGGTTGCAAGTCTTCATTGCATGAGAATAAGAGTAGTAAAGAGGAGGGTGTGAGTCTACAAAAAGCTTATTGTAATTATCAGGCGGTCTTCAAATAATGTTTAGAGACGTTTTGTCTAGGATCTTCTATAAAGAAACATTTTGTTTCGTCAAAATGGGAATGAATTCAAATAGAGGAATTCAGATTTTTAACTGAAAACTGTTGTCTAGATATCTCCTTCAGCTCATTAAGGGAATTTTTTTTATTAAAAATGCATATGAGCAATTCACACCTATTATGATGCAGTGAACTCTTATTTCAATTAATTCAACACAATGCGAATCAGTGGTAAAATATGATTCTATGCCATTCTGTATGACAAAAATAGTTCGCTTTTTATTTCTTTGATTCAGACAGACAGCCATGTTAATCTATACTCTGTGTGACTCTCAGGACTCGCCTCGGTCTCTGTAGTGTTGTGATACGTCATATTAATGTAGCAGCACTGATATCATATGAGAACATACTTGAGAAATAGTTTAGAGAGGAGAAGTCCATTTAAATATAAAATATTGGGTCACACTTTATTTGGTCCATAGTCCATTTAGACATTCTACTGACTGAAAGTAACTTTGTAACTTTTTTCATTATTATTATAATTCTCATTCTCATCAGAGTAGACTGTTAGGGCAGGTTCAGAGTTCGTAGAGTAAGTTTCAGTAATGTAGTGTGCTGGGGACTCATCAAAGTAAAGTGTTAGGAGATATTAATCAGACCGTCTACTAATACTCTAATGACTGCTAGTTAACTGCTAGTTAGTTGACAAGTTACTTACTGTTATTAGATTTACTAGTCACTTCCTCAAAAATAAGAGTACTTTTTTTTTTTTTAATTCATCGCGAATTTTATGCCGAATCTTACCATACTTAATACATATCCATGCTTTATATGTGTGCATTGAGCAGACTTGTAAGCATGTAAAGCGGCAGGGTGCTCAAACCTGCCTGTAAACGTGCGGTAAAAAGGTCTGCCGACGGCTCTGTGAAAATTTTGCTTATTGGCCAAACCTGATTAGAAGCTCCGCAATGCCCATCCAAATGGTTATAGATTGGAATCTGGCCTACAGGAAGAGATTTCTGAAACCCAATCTCCACTTAAAGCATGGAATGTAAATATTTGGTCCTAATGTTGGTCAAAACAAAGATAAGATGGGCAAAATGGGCTTTATTAATTTACAAGGAAACGTTAATGTCCACAACCTCCCTCGCTAACCCCTGAAGAGGACACTTTGAGGATTTCTCCCCAGCGCAAATGGCCGTATTAGCTTTCAGCTGCTCGGGGTTCGTGTTCTGCCGCTAATCTCGTTGGCATTGATGGGATGGAGGAAGACTCTGCCGGTCTGGAGTCGAAGGAGCGCGCTCGTCTGCGGCCCGCGAGCATCTGCCCAGGCGTCCCCTGAGACGCGCCTTCGGAGGGAGCGTGCGAGACGCCCGGAACGTTATGGGCTATTATGACAGGCCAATAAGATTTGAAGGCTCTGGAAAGTGAAGATTTTTATCGCGTCTTCTCTCCTTTCTCTGAGAGCGCGTGTCTTGGGACGGTCCTAATTCCGTTAGCGGAGAAACCGGAGAGCCTAAACGGTGTTAGAGACAGGAAAATAAAGCATTACAGTCTCGGCCCTTTTCACTCGAAACCTGGCCAGACTGTTGTCCACAACATCCTCCTCTGCTGTTTCAGTAAGGAGACTCGCCTCAAATGGCATGGGCCGCTCGAGCTGAGGTGTTTGCTTGCTGCAAATCATTAGCTATGTTTCCACCCAAAGATGTGAATTTAACTCGAATAGTGTGTAAAACATTGCGTATGAAGCACCGTTTCCGTTCAACGAGTCAAAGCACTTCCTGATAAACTGCCACTATATGTCCAATATATATTTGTTATGGGATAAAAAAGTGTGTAATAACCATGATGAATGCACTACTTTAGGTCTTCTGTTTGAAGTAATCTAAAAAGACATTTTCGGATTCCTTTGGAGTCTGTTTCTCACACAGAAACACGATTAGAGAGAGAGAGACATGTACTGCCATCATCATTGGAAAGTAAAGAGCAACGTGAACATTCTACTGAAAATCTGCTTGAGATTTTCGACATGAGAAGCAGTGTTGGTAATACTAGGTTGCTGTTGTCTTATCTTGTCTCTGTGTTCCTCTGCAACAGCAACATCACAGAGATGAGGATACAGTATAAAGACGCTTTCCTGAAGAAACATGGCATCAAACTGGGCTTCATGTCTGCGTTTGTGAAAGCGGCTGCCTACGCTCTGACAGACCAGCCTGCCGTTAACGCTGGTACGTTCACACACTCAACACTCAAGCCTTGCTAGTTCAGGCTCAGCACTTCACCACTTCAGATTAAGCCGCTGGTAAGCGTGTGTGGTTATGTGGTCGTCTATTCGAGTCTAAAGAACACGTTCTACAGATTACCTTTCTGTTTCCCCCCCTCCGCTCTTTCCTTCCAAACCTCATTGGCTTGGCCTACATAGAAAGGCACGTTTAACATGGTTTCATCAGGCCAGTGTGTGTCTATATTTGCTCAGAGTTTCACCATTTCATGTTCTTCGTCAGATACCGGCATATACCTGATGCCGAAGCCATCGTGTCTGACCGAATGCCAAAATAGACTGAGGCTGGCTGTCACCATTAGGGTTGTAGTTGGCTAACAAAACGTTTTTTGTGCTTTTAGATTTAATGTTAAGCATAATCAATTCTCTAAACTGAAACTTAGACTAGATGCCTAAAATAACTAAAACTAATAAAAGACAAAAATGACGCTACAAAACCTTTTTATTAAAAACAAGACAAGAAAATAACAAATATTAATATAAACTATCGTTGTCCCATCTTGTCTTCCTGTTTGTTAAAAGTCTGTGATCCTTTAAACTGTTCCTTACTCCTATATATTCATTAGAACTCAATGCATGATGGGGCCTAAAGAATGTAGCTAGAATGAGATATGGGACAAAAATGCCTCATTTTGAGTTTTGTCTCTCATTTACATCATATAGTTAATCAGTATCACACGAGTAAACGTCATACTGATCTTATACAGCATTTCCGGAAGGAAGAAGTTAATATTGTGTTGTCTGTTTTGCACGGTTCTTCCAACAAAATTAAATAAAAAACAAAGACAAGACAGAACTGTTTGTCTCCAAGCAACACACAGTGGCATTTCGTTTCTTAATGCAGGTTTTGAATTGATTGGGTGAATGTTGCAGTACTTTGTTACACACCGATCGGTCTAAATGGTGATGATCCGCTTCAAATCAGCTTAATGCCAGTTTTAGTTTATTATTTAAGAGTATAATTTCATTAAATAAATAATTTCATATGTCCATAGTAGTAGTAATAGAAACTAATAAACTACATTATTAACACATCAGGTAATTCATTGGATAAAAATATTTGAATCAGTTAACAGATCTTATATACAGTGTGTGTGTGTGTGTATATATAGATATATATATACGAGATATAAACTCATTAAAGGTGAAATATATATTGAAAGAAATTAACTCCTGTTTTGTCAATGTCTGTGCAGTCATTGATGACACAACCAAAGAGATTGTGTATCGGGATTATGTGGATATCAGTGTGGCCGTCGCAACACCAAAGGTAAATCGTACACATGCATGCCTGTAAAGAAGAACTTCATTCTTTCTTTCCTCAGGGATGCATTAAACTGATCAAACAGTATGTCTATTTATAACGTTACAACCGATTTCTATTTCATCTTTTGAACTTTGTTCATCTGTGAATCATGAAAAAAAATGTGTTTCCACAAAAATATTGTGCAGCACAACTGTTTTCAACACTGATAATAATCAGAAATGTGTGTTGAGCAGTAAATTGGTATATTAGAATGATTTCTGAAGATCATGTGACACTGAAGACTGGAGTAATGATGCTGAACATCACAGAAATACATTACACTTGTATATAATAACACATGTATACATAGAAAACAGATAGACTAAATGGTAGTAATATTTTTTTTAAGTGATGCAATACAGTTTTTAAGATTCTTTGAGGAATGGAAAGTTTAAAAGAACAGCACAGCTTTTGCAACTTTATAAAAGTTGTTACTGTCACTTTTTATTAATTTAATTAGTCCTTGATGTTTTGACAGCTGGGGTAACGATCCTTAAAATTCAGGGATGTGATGTTTTATGTGTGTTGAACTCATTCTCCTCCTCGTCTCTCAGGGTCTCGTCGTTCCCGTGATCAGAGGAGTGGAGGGAATGAACTTCGCAGACATTGAGAAGACCATTAACGAGCTGGGAGAGAAGGTGAGAGCTGTTCTCTGAAGATGTGCATATTGGGCTGCTAATGGAGCAACTAACCAGAAATCTTTATTTAGCTAAATATGTTACATGACCTAAAAAAACAGTGGTGGTATCACTGGTAAAACTGATGTCAAGTGAAGGGGAAAAAAAATCAAATCGAGTAATTTCTGAAAAACGCTGCGGTTTACTCCTCTGATGACTCTAATGACATTTTTAAGAGCTGTACTTTTATACGTTTAGCAGATGCTTTTATACAAAGCACAAAAGTAATCCACTAAAGACCCAACAATGATCATAATGTGCAGAAGCAGATAATATGACTAGAATTTCAAACAAACTATAGAAGAGAAAGAAGGATGTGATTGTCCTGTACATTGTCCTTTTTTTTTCTGGTAGGCTCGTAAAAATGAGCTGGCTGTGGAGGACATGGACGGCGGCACCTTCACCATCAGTAATGGAGGAGTGTTTGGGTCCATGTTTGGGACTCCCATCATCAACCCGCCTCAGTCGGCCATTCTGGGCATGCATGGCATCTTTGACCGGCCTGTAGCCATTGCTGGGAAGGTAAGAGGCAACGGTTCTGTTTCATCTGTCTCCTTACATCAGTAATCAACAGTCGGCTCAGGAAGTAAACACTCCATTCATTTTCTCCATAGGGACATTTTGTTAATCAGTGGTTACCCTAAGCCTTATTTTTTGAACAATCAAGTGAAACAGCTGAATTCATGTGGGGAAAAAATAAAGTCTCAAAGCAACCTCTACCAAAGTTGAATAGAACATAATTTATTATCATTTCTAACAATATAAGTCTTTACTATCACTTTTTATCTATTTAGCACATCCTTGCTAAATAAAAGTTTTAATTGAAGTTTAAAAAAATGAATAAATTACTGACCCCAAACTTTTAAATAGTAGTGTATTGTAACAGCGGCAGCGGCAGTCCCAATCAAAAAGAGCAATTTTCAGCTGCACGGTCGTTAAGCATGTACGCCAGGACAGGTCTATTCGGCTGTGAACTTCTATGTGCGGGAGTTTCCTTACTCCGGACAACGACCACGAACGCTGTCTCTTGTGTCTGTGCCTCAGTTCGCAGATGATTCATGGCCTCATTGCGAGCGCATGTCAATGGGTGTCTTGTGTTCGACACCAGAATTGGTTTGCAGCCATTGACCTGTAGGACGCGTACTTTTACGTCTTGATTTCACCTCTACACAGGCCGTTTCTTTGGTTTGCTTTCGAGGGTCGGGCATACCAGTACGAGGTCCTCCCCTTTGGGCTGTCCCTGTCTCCCCACACCTTTACCAAGTTGATGGCTGACCCCACTTTGGGAAAGGGGCATCCAGATCCTCAACTATCTCTATGACTGGCTAATTCTAGCTCACTCGAGGGATCAGTTGTTACATATGAGACCACTTCAGCAAATCCCAAGATGGGCATGGCGCTGTGGCTCGCTCCGGATAGGCTTTTCCCCGGAGTCTCACTGCCTCTTCAGCCCTTGGACAGACACTGTGTCTGGGGGGCACTCTGGGGAGTGTCTGTAGGAGTGCCCTCAGGACAGGTGTCAAGGCAAGTGGATTCACGGATTCCTCCCTGACAGGCTGGAGCACCATTTGCAATGGGCAGGCAGCTTCGGGCACCTGGACAGGACCTCGACTGCAGTGGCACATCAATTGCCTCGAGTTGCTGGCTGTACGGCTGGCCCTGCGCTGGCTTCCACCAATGTTGCAGGGGAGGCATGTGCTGGTCCGTACAGACAATATTGCGACAGTGGCTTAAGAGAATGGAAACTCCATTCCAGCTGATTTGGAGTCGATTTGGGGAGGCCCATGTGGACCTGTTTGCCTCCCAGGAATCATCCCACTGCTAGTTGTTTTATTCCCTGACCGAGTGCAAGATCAGTGAGGAGCAGGTTCTTTTGGTTCTGCCACACTGGTCCACCCTATTCTGCGCCCCACAGTTTAAGTTAGAGGAGTAAGCTTGCACTGTGTCCAATAGAGGGCATTCGTCACACTCTTCGGATCTGGCATCTTGTCCCACTGGGTTCCTCTTACTCTAGTAAGTTCTCTTTCACACAGGACCCAATTCCCATTGGCTTTTTCTCCAAAGATCCCATGATGTCAGTTAATGACGTAACGTCTCAGTTTCCGTCTTTCAAGGAACAAGGGTTACACAAGTAACCGAGACGTTTTATATTTCTGCTTCATTTTTCATTTGCCATTTAGTTATTGATGGAATTGTAGTTTGCCTTATTACAGCCTGAGTTTGCAGTCTTGTATCTCTGATTGTGTGTGTGTTCAGGTGGAGGTCCGGCCGATGATGTACGTGGCTCTGACGTACGACCACCGCTTGATCGACGGCAGAGAGGCTGTGACTTTCCTCAGAAAGATCAAATCAGTGGTGGAGGACCCTCGGGTGCTGCTGCTGGACATGTGAATGCCCACCAAACAGGTTCATCTCACGCAGGATGGTTATGACCCACAATACCCCCATCTGATTCTGTACACTAGGGACAGAGGCATCAGGATTTGCATTGATTAGCTTCATGTTGAGTTGTTTTACCATGTATACGTCTGCTGGGTTTTCAATGTATTACGGAAGAAAGCAGTCCTGTCTTTGTATGTACAAAACATGCCCTGTGCAATTATTTGTTTCTAAATTAAGAAATTCTAGTAATATACAGTATATGATATATTTAATCTCTTGGGTGTAAAGTGATTGGAGCAGCAGAGCAAAAACACTATGTTCCCGTGAGTCGAAGGTGTTTGTTTTTGTACACAAGACCTCAACACGTTCACACAACTCCAGACCATCAGATCCTGTCTGCCTGTGTAAAAAAAAAAAGAAAAGAAAACTGAACTATACAAGATTTTAAACAATAAAATCAATCAAATGTTTCCGCTCTCTGGTGTCTCTCTGTTCAGTTAGTCCACTTCGCTGATGTATGAGAGTCTTCAGTAGTAATCAGAGTATAAATCATGTAAAGAACGTAAAGAACTGAATTCGCTCTCAGAATGCAGTGTTGTGATACACAACAGCGGTACATTATTAACTAAACACAGGATAGATGGAGACCTTGCAGATGACTACAAACATCTTCAGCTCAGATAAAGAGGGATCGGACACTGTTATTTCTCACGAGAAAGAATAAAGATAAAACGCAAAGCTTCCACATATTTTTGTTTTAATCTAAATGCACATATTTGCTTATAGAGCACAAAGAGTCCAATAAATCCTGACAAACACTTCGTTCTTTTAAAATGTGTGTTAATATTACGAGCTAGAAAGACTTGTCGATGCATTCAGATTCACACGGAAGCAACGCTGGACACACATATTAATGCAGCTCAGATGAGGTTAATTTCTTCTTCAGCGCACCTGTAAATGTGTGTGTGTGTGGTTGTGTTTAACACGCATGCAAGGCTTCTGGAAAATATGAAAGTAAGTTACAGTGCAAGGGTCTCGTCCACGTCTTCATGTTCAGGGCCGGATGTGGTGACATGAGCTTCTAGTTTGGTCACATGCTAAGGATGCTTTGAGGTCATTTGGTTTGTTATTCTCACGCCTGAAAGATTAGAAACCATAAACCTCCTCTGCTTTACTACTCCGCAAACACATGGTTTATTTATTAATGCTCTTCAAAGGTCAAACAAAAATAAATAAAAAAGGTTTTGTGTTTTTGATCGGACATGAATGTTAATATATTTGCTCTGACGGATATAATATGCATTTATGTGCTTCTCAGAAAAATGGTAAGAAATGAGTGGTTTATTAAATGTGATCACATGAGAAACATTCAGAAATGGAGAGGACATAACACGTGACTGAATGTTTGGTGTTCAGTAATATTGCACTTCTGCAGTACAGCAAGTCCAGATGTGCTCCGGTCGACCCGTCTGCTCTCTACAGCTTCATACAGGTCCATTACTTTTCACACATCTGAAGTCAGTCGTCCTTGATTTCACCTCCAGTGTTGTGTAGAATCTGCTGATGTGGAAAAATGACCCCTGCTGCCACCAGATGGAGGTAAAAGTACAGCTCTGAACCGTGAATCCTCGGGAGACGTCCTTCTCTTTCAGTGCTGTGATCCGCTTCAGATCTTCTCAAAAGATTTACCCGCATTCATTGTTTCTGCCCGTCAAATGAAAATACACTCCTACAAATGATTAGCAGTCTACTATTACCTATACATTATTATATAATATTGTATACTGTCAAGTTTATTATAGTCAGAAATCCCAGATTAAAATGTGCAGTATAGCATTTACACATTTCCATCAGCTGTTTTAGCACATATTTAGACACACTTTGATTAAACTGCCAAAAAACGAAACAAAACATGAAAATGCTCACACTCAGGTCATCACAGATGTGGATCTGTCAGAGAGTCAGACAAAATAATCAGAATAATTAATTCCCAGCACTCCAGTCCATCAGTTAACATCTGGAGAAGATCAAACTAATCCAGCATTAAGATGATTTTAACTCAAGTATGAGTCTATAATCCAGTAAAAAAAAGTCATCTCTCGCGTCAAAAACCAGCCGCATATTTGTTTAGAGCTGTTTTATTTCGTCTTGTAAATGCTGCTTGATCTGTGCAGATTTCTCTCCTGATTCAGACCAGAACACTTTCACTATAGGAGGAAGAGCTATTATGAATTATAGACTCATATTTGAGTTAAAATCATCTTAATGCTGGATTAGTTTGATCTTGTGTCTTCTCCAGATGTTAACTGATGGACTGGTTCTGACGGCACCCATTCACATCCATTACAGGGCCACTGATGCACACATTTTCCAAATCTGATGAAGAAACAAACTCGTCTTCATCTCGAATGGCCTGACATTTGAATTTTTGGGTGAACTGGTCCTTAAAGTGACAGGTGTCACTGAAGATGGATGTCATGTGATATTGCTTTTTATTGTGCAACAATGCATGATATTAATGAAGGTATTAATATTAGTAATCCAGTCCAAACCGAGTAGACATGTAGATATGCAACATTGTTGAAAATTGTAAAAAATATTTTGGAAGGAAAACCTTTATAAATAAGGTTTAGAGGTCCTTTATTAAGAGATGAAATTCAGACTCCGGATGTGAATCTGTGCTCATCTGTAATATCTGGAGGTGTAGCGGCAGAAACAAATGGAGTGGGTAAATACTTTCAGAAGGCACTACGGCGTCACTGAACTGCTGAGTGTGAGCCACGGGACGGAGTTAAAGAACGGATGACACTTGATGTCGCTCACGCCGCCGCCTCCTGATCCCAGACGATAACACGCATCGAACTGGAGCAGCTGCAGGACACAGGAGAAGAGAACATCAGCAATCATTAGTTAGGAAAATCAAAAACAGAACAGAAGACAAGCATGAAAACAAAACACAAACACACATAGCTATAACTGAAGTATTTACAATGCTTCACTTTCACATCTAACTATGAAACACCTGCATTGCTTTTGCTGTTGTTGCTACAGCTGAAAAAATTGCAGACAGCATACAGCATTCAAGTCCATTCAGTTACCAAAAAAAAAACTGGTTCCTAAACACTTAAAAAAATCCACCAATCACAGCAGAGTCCTGCCCTGCAAACCCTGAGCATACTGTATGAGTTTGCATTGAGAGAGCAGGTACCTCAGTGAGAAGTGAAGCGGCTGCAGTGCTGAGGAACTCTGGGATATGGAGTGGAGTGTGAGGGTGAACACCTGTAGGGTGGCACTGCCACAGAGGCTGAGGACAAATAGAGTTGAACAAATGAAAACAATTTTTGTGTATTTTTGTAGTAGTAGGTTTTTGGGAACTGCTATAATACTGAATGACTACCTCTGTATGTAACAAACATACACAAGAAATAAAAAGAACTGCTTACCATGCCAGTAAGAAGCTCATATAATAAAGCTCCAAGACTCCACCAATCACACGCCTCTGTGATTTTTGACACGCCTCCAATTTCTGCTCCAAATCAGTAAAACAAACACAACGTCTTATTACATCTCAAGAGAACAGAATGTGTTAAATATGTACTACTGCCGTGTGCTGTGATGTTTCACCTGGTGCACAGTACATCTCTTCCATTGCTTTCGGGTTAATTTCAGGCTGAACTTCTGTCCACTGTCCAAAGTATGTAAGACATGCCTCACCTGTGTGCAATATGTTTAAACAATTGTTTGAAGTAAAAACTTGTTTTTTTCTTTTGTGAAACACAAAAAGAGATAATGGACAGAATGGTCAAGCTGCCTTTTTCCATTTAATGAAACTGAGAGGTGTAAAGCACCCCAAAAGATTTCATAAAAGTAAATAAACTGTCAATAAATCAGATATTCCAAGTCTTCTGAAGTCATATGATGCTATGTTTGAGGAACAGACTTAAATTTTATTAATTAATCACCAGTTAATACAGTTTAGCAACAATGATGTGAGACTAGTATTTTTAATAGTAAAGCTGGCTTTTTGTTTAACTGAATCATGACCTTTTTACCATTTTTCATTCACAATTTATTAGTATGGAATCAGTGTGAACTAGAGATCTGCACTCCCGCGAGATTTGATGGGAAACGCGGGCGGTAAGGTCCTCATGTTAGTGCGGGTTGCCGGAGAATATAATTATTCGTGGGACTCTCGCAAAATGGATTTATCTTAAAATTAATTTGATAAAAACAAATATTCTGTTATTTATCTACTGCACAAAAGTAACAAGAACAAATAAAGTAAAAACAATTTACAGGCGCAAGTTCGGAAGCTAATTCTCGCGTGGTTCATGCGCGGAACTATAGACTCACACCGAGGCACAGTGTCTGAAGAGCATGACACTGATGGAAGCTAAGTTGTACTTGTTTTTTCTATATTGCTGAAGGAATAACGTTAAAAAGGCTAACGCACATTTTGAAGCAGTATTAGGCCAAATGCTTTTCTGTTTGACCACTTGAGAAATCACCGTCTATTATTATTTTGTTTCATTGCAAAATTATCAGCCTATGTCTAACTGTATTTCTATGTTCTGAATAGCTCCTCGTTCATGTCCATTTAATTAAACTCAAATAAAACTAAACATATTTGTTTATTTTCCATTTCTTTTTTATTTATATTCAAAAGAGAAAGTAAAAGAAATAATAGAGTAGCAGTGAAAATAAAACTACTTATATATTTACCTGTGGGCTTTTGTGGGCGGGAGTGGGACTGTCACGGATCGCTCCTCTGTGGCCCTCTCCGGCCATCGGCAGCGGGAACCTTCGCCCGAGTTCTGACGTTCCTA
>JAUYWG010000149.1:0-14099 GCA_034779775.1 Enteromius afrohamiltoni | reverse complement strand
ACCAGGCAGGGGATTTGAGTCTTTGCCCCATCCTCCATACTTATAACCTGCATTCAGATTAGCATTCAGCTGGCTGACGACAGGCTTTCCGATTCTGAGAATACCTCCGTGCTTACAGGACCCTAGGAGAAGGAAAGGAAAGCAAAAAATGCAGTTGCTTTTTCAAATGATAAAAATACAGTCAAGTTTTCATGCCTAATGAAGTGTAAAGAATAAAAAAGAAACTATACATTTACATTACATGTACATTTATGGCTCATTTCCATTGAGTACGGGTCAGTAAAGTACAGTATGGTTCAATACCGAACACCTTGTGTTTCCACTGCCATCAGTACCCTTACTTGATAGGCGTGGTGTATGAGGGAATATAGTGATCCACCATAAAGTTAAATATAACTATATGACCAGAAACAAATAAAAGATGCATGGGACCACAAATGCCTGTTAAATATAATGTTCCCCAAAACTAATATCTCTTGTTTAATCACTACAGAGATGTCAGAGCCAGTGGCAAATGTCCGAGAGACTAGCCGAGCTTTAGGCTACTCTGAGCGGATACTTGATCGCCTGGAGCTTCGAAATCAGCATATCGAATAGGCGCTATTTTTATAAATAAACCACAGATTTGAGTTTTAAACAACTACATTCTCACCTGTAAAACTCTTAAAACTACAAGTGAAGGGAATCCCCTTGTATCAAGCAGAAGTGATGGTTCTAGTCAACCAATGTTCTACTGTGAGTTTAGCTCCACCCTTCACTGTGATAGGATACCCTTATGGAAGGGTACTAAAAAATGGTATGGTAAGGTTTCCTATTTTGGTACCGTTCACGATGAAAACGGACATAATTGCGTATCATACTGTACCGAACCATTCAGTGGAAACGAGTTATTAGTCATAATCCAGGCTTTAATCCAAAAAGGACAATGGACTCTATCAAAATAAATAAAAGAGCAAAAATACGCAAGTATTTTTTAAATGAAATAATAAAAAGAAAACAGATAAAATAGAAGAACAGAGCAAGCTAGTGAGGCCTTTTTTGCTTTTTGTCAATTGTATAATAAATAATAATAAATTAATAGAATACAAAACTTTGTTTTAAGAATAAAATTACAATAGAGAGTGCTAGAGTTAGAGGGTCAAATAAAGATGGAATATACAGGTACATCTCTGATTAATTACATGTAAAGTAAAACATTTTAAAAGTTTTTTTTTTGTTTGTTTTCATTTTGATGAAAGTTTTCTTAAATGACCATCCTTACAATAGAAATTTGGGGTATCTCTTATCTCTCAATAATGGGGAAGACTGCTGACTTGGCAATGGTCCCGAAGACAATCAATAACACCCCCCATAAAGAGGTTAAGTCACAGAAGGTCATTACTGAAAGGAGTGGCTGTTCACAGAGTGCTGTATCAAAGCAGATTAAATGCAAAGTTGACTGTAAGGAAGAAACTTGGTAGGAAAAGAATTTTGCGATATTCAAATTGTTTGTATGTAAAAACACAACCTGTATGTGTTTTTAGTTTAGTCTTGAAAATGGCTAAGGACAGCTTAGATTAGTCATTCAGACCTGTAGTTTTTGTAGCAACTTTTTTGCCTGACGATGCAAGGCCAAGCAAGGCGAAGCCAAAGGTGTGTGTGTGTGTATATATATATATATATATATATATATATATACATATATATATATATATACATATATTAATTTATTCATTTTTACTGTTGGTTTGGGGTGTCCCTACCTTAACTGATGGAGAGTGTAGCTTTTTTATTTCTCAAGCAATCATGTTGGAACCTATATACCAATGTCCATATTCCAGGAAGGTCAAGATTCATTGGACCCAAATTGTGAATTAGTGGTTCAGTGAGCAGGAGGAGTCATGATCTGAATCCATTAAAACGTTCTCATGACATTGTTTAAAAAAAGGCCACAACGAAAGGACAATATAATTAAAGCTATATACAAAAAAATGATCTGGATGATCTGAGGGTGAGGACATCTTCAGCAAATGTTCATTTTTTGGGTCAACTATTCCCTTAAACGTTTCCCTTAAAAGCATGCATTCGTCTGCCTTTGCTCTTGAATGCCACACACATCTCAACATCCAATCAACAACCAATGCTTAGAATCAGGTCTCCCTACATTTATTTTTGTTAAATATTTTTTTTTACACTCAGGTGAAAAAAATCTGCCAGTTATCCTGTTTTATAAGGACATGTTAAATATATTTACATACAGGCTACCGGGAATACAAAGGCATGCTTCATATTTCATCAGAAAATACAAATTTATATGATTTTTCCAGATGTTAAAAAACACAATTTTAAAATTATCTGATTTTTTTCAGGACTTATGACCATGAGAACTTGGAATCAGCAAACATTTAATCATTAAAGTTAAATAAACTGATCTGAAAATTAAAGAAAAAGCGAACCAGTCAAAACCTGTGACCTTATGACCTAATTTATTTACTTACAAGAGTCTGATATAATGAATGGGCAATAATCTCCTTCAAGTAGCATGAATTCTGTACAAGACTTTATGTAAACTTAAGCTAAAAATTTCCTCTTAACGTTCACAGAAAGTGTGTGTTACTACCTACCTATTGCTGCATTAGAGAAGTCATCCTTATCATCCTGACATTTCTCCAGTTTCCTCTGAAGCTTGGCAAACTCAATGCGAATCACTTCTAAGTTGCTCCGATCGTAGCTCTCCAGTTGGTCAACAATTAAACTCATATTGCGAATCTTACAAAGAAAAACAAATTAGACCCATGCAAATGCATGGCATGTTTATTGTAAGTGAAGGAAGCTTCACCTCTATGTAGAGACTCTCGAAGGCCGGTGAAGAGGAGTTTAGAGATGCTTTCAGTTGTGTGACCAGAGCCTCAAACTCTCTGAGCTCAATGCGGAGGAGCTCAAACTCCAGTTTGATGTATTTGTCCGGTCCGCTCTCCAGACTCTCCACGCGAGCCGTCAGGTTGGAGAGACTGCCGAGAAGAACTTCTAGATGAATTTTCAGGCTGCTGATCTGAGCATGTGAAATAGAAATGATTAGAACAGCAGCAAATAAGAAATAGATGATAATGTAGATCAGCACTTCTTGACTAGTGGTGGGTCATGTCCAGGAAACATGTCAGGCAACAGGAATGAAATAATGATAAATCCTATTAAAAAATGCAACCATGTAATCGTGTATTGCAATATCAAAATGCACATATTTTATGACTTCTAATGTCAAGAATTTAGTTATTGATTTCAAAGGTCAGTTGTCCACAGTCATGTGACCATGTTGTTGAACTCATCAGGCAGGTGAACATAGACAGACTCAACACCATCAAGAACACTACACAGGGTCAAAGATGAACATGGTTTGTGCTGTAAATTATTGACTTCTGAAAGCATCATGCATTCAACATTCATTAAAACCCAAAGACAAAAAATACTGAATAACTAAACCTTAAACACAAATTAAAATCCAGTCCATTTCAGGGTCATGGGAGGAAGCTTATCGGAGGTCCTAGTCAATTTTATAGTCTCCAAGTCACATACACTGCTTGTCTTTGGATTGTGAGAAAACTCAAAGCACCCAGAATAAACCCACACAGACAATGAGAAAACATGCACACTAGAAACTACTCTGGGCTCAGGGATTCACAGCAGGGGTGAAGTAACATTCTGAGCCACCGTGAATTATAACTCAAATTCAGACTATTAATAAAAACTATTATAGTATGTTAATAATATGAACAAAAACATTGGATGGGTCCAGTATAACATAGATTCTGTACAAAAATACAAATGTCGACAATACAAACTTATTGTACCTTGTTGATCTGGAGCTTGACTTCCACAGAAAGCTGATTTGAGGTTGTTTGCATTTGCTCCACACGGTCCGCTGGGAATGAGGTATCAGGCAGGAACACATTGCAAACACACTGTCCAAACTCCCCGACCGAACTTTCAACACTGCCAGAACCCCAATTTTCTAGCGACTAGAAAACAGACAAACAAAAGTCCATTATAGCTTTGTTTTTCTTTACATTAAGATATGTTTAAAACTTTTCAGCAGAGATTTAAAACTGAGATCTCTTACTAGCCAGGAGTATGCAGGAGCCACAAGCAGAAAGAAGAGCAGCAGAAGATCCATCACGCATCTGTCTTTTCCAGTATGTGTCAAATATGAGCACAGTTTTGACTTTATATACAGTATTTTATCAGAACTGATCTACAGCACATGTCTTGTTCTCACGCAAATTGCGATGGATTTTCAGTGGTGCCCAATGATGTAGTTTATTAGGACATGTACACACAGTTCATGTTTGCTTAAGACATATAATTTGGGGATTATTATAACATACACAAATTCATTATCTACCTGAGAGGAAACATTGTTTGCTAAACCTGGACAAGTTATTGCTTGGAGTACATCAAAAAGACTGAGCTGTGTTCTAGATCTCTGTTGGTCTGACTGTGTTCATGCATTCATGTGTCCATGAAAACATAATGCACTGCTCTCTGTGGAGAGTTTCATGTAGAATGCTACACTTGCACACAGAACATTTTCAGTCAAAAATTAATCACAAGGGAATTCCACATTATAAATTATAAGTTGATTCAGACTTTAAGAATTGAAAAAGTATTTTATTTTCCAGAATTTTAACAGCTGCAGAGGCACTGGTGAATCTTGCATTGAGATGGCAAATCTACTCTGCATGTATATTAACAAGCCAATGAAATTGGCATATGCTGATTAATATCCAGCTGCACCTAATCTCAGCGCGAGTATAAGTAGGTCAGCAGATTAAGCATTTATTAGTTTTTCGCTGAGGAGCCGAGCCGGTGTCCACGGCCCCCTAGCGGCCGTACAGCCCCCATGGCGACAGGACATGACATATCCATTCCCTTCTTCAGGGAATGAGTGTTACAATACGTAACCGAGACGTTCCCTTTCAGTTGGTCATTGAGTGACCGATGAATAGGGATCCCTATGGAAAATGCCATGGAAGCTGTCTCTTCCAGTGTCGTGTGGGAGTCTCCCAACACCTAGTGACTCGAACCACAGGATACCAGAACTTGCACTACCTAAGTACCTGGACCACTGGGACGTCCGAAAGACGTGCAGAGTCTGCCTTCTTTCCAGAAAGCTGCCGAGGGGAACGGAGGAACTCGACAGGGTCTACTGATAAGGACACTCAGGGGAATATTGTTGCCAAGCCGACCAAACAGGTCCTACTCCGGCTCTTCAGCTCTGTTTGAGGTGAGAACTCGGGAGGATACTGGGTCAACATGAAGGCTATAAAACCTAGCGAACATGTTAGAGGTCGCCCAACCCGCAGCTCTGCAAAAGCCTGCTAGCAAGGCACCATGTGCCAACGTCCAGGACAAATCTACACTTCTTGTTGAGTGAGCCCGTACACTGAGGGGACAGGGCACACCCTGTGCCTGATGAGCCAGGGTGATAGCATCCACTATCCAGTGGGCCATCCTCTGCTTGGAGACGGCATTCCCCTTCTGCTGTCCACCAAAACAGAGAGCTGGTCTGAGGTCCTGAAAGCACCACGTAGCATCTGAGTGCTCACACGGGACACTGAATCAGCAGGGTTGGGTCTGCCTCCTCCGGGGGCAGCGCTTTGAGGTTCACCACCTGATCTCTGAAGGGAGTGGTAGGAACCTTGGGCACGCAGCCGGGCCGTGGCCTCAGTGTTACGGGCCCGAACTCTAGGTACGAATCGTCAACCGAAAACGCCTGGAGGTCCCCTATCCTCTTGATGGAGGCCAATGCCAGCAGGAGAAGAGTTTTCATTGAGAGAAACTTTAACTCAACTGCTGGCAAAGGCTCAAAGGGACCCAAGAGGGTACAGTAGGGGGCCGGGGAGGATTTAACCTTCTGGCCCCCCTGAGGAACCTGGTGACCAGGTCGTGCTTACCCATGGACCTGCCCTCGACAAGGTCGTGGTTTGCAGCCATAGCAGCCACATAGACTTTAACCTTGGAGGGAGACAGCCTTCGCTCCAACCCTTGCTGCAAGTAGAGAAGCACAACTCTGATTGTGCATCTCCGGGGGTCCACCCGATGCCACTCGACGAACAGGTTCCATTTCAACGCGTAGGCAGCTCTTGTAGAAGGCACTACCCCTTGAGGTAGGTCACTTAGAACCTCCGTGTCCTGTCCAGGGGCCAGACCTCAAGATGGTTCCGACTCCAAAGGAGAAGGTGGCAGGCGAGCTGCGAAATGCAGCGGGAGCGTAGACCACCTTGATGGTTGATGTACGCTACGGCCGATGTGTCCATGCGGACCAGTAAGTGGCAGCCCTGGAGGCGTCCCTTGAGAGGTCCCAGAACAAGACATACTGCTAGCAGGTCGAGGCAATTGATGTGCCAATGCAGATGGGGTTCCGTCCACACCCCTGACAGTGCATGCCCGTTGTACGTGGCGCCCAACCCGGTGGTAGAGGCATCTGTGTAAACCACAGCGTGCCTGGAGACATGCTCTAGGGGCACTCCTGCCTCTAGTAACCGGTGGGGCAGCCAGGAGGACCTGGGACCTGGCCTGGGCGTCTCTAAAGCAGTCCGAGGGGGGGTCCGAGTGCGTGCCACTCTTACCTGCGTTCGGGCAGAAGTGAGGCTGGAAGTCTGGGGGGCCATCCTCCGAGCTCTCGAACTGCTGCCTGTAATGAGAGGAGAGTGAGTGTGTAACAAGGTTTTTTTATAGGTCTGTTCACAACACCTCGTCCCCTCAGGCGACCCAGATATAAAGAAAACTGCTCTATTGTCGAGTGTTTGGGTACCACTGATCCTAAGGCCAGTGGAGGTTGAAAACAAAACAAAAGCATCTCCACCCGGCCCTCCTCCGGGGGAGGGAGTGGTGCGTTCAACATCTCCCGAAGACCAGGTTTCTCCATCCCTGGGTCGCCCGTCTTAGGGCCTCTTGCATCTCCTCTTTCCACTGGGGTTTGCAGGGGCCTGGACAGGCTGGGCGGGCACCTGACTGCCGGCTCCTCGACGCTGCCGACGTGAAGGCTGCTGCTGGGGCTGTGGAGGAGCAGAGGCGGCAGCCGGGGAGAGGCAGTAGCAGGGCGCCACGGCAGGATGTGACGAACAGCCTCTGCCTGCTTCTTGGCGGTGGAACACTACTGGGCGAAAGTTTCAACCGTGTCGCCAAAGAGGCCGGTCTGTGACACAGGAGCATTCAAGAACTTGTCTGCATCACGCATGTCGGCCAGACACAGCCACAGATTGCTTCATCTGACTGTGGCTGTATATTTGAGTGCTGCAACAACGATTGCTCTTTGCGCCCTTGTATCAACTATCAGGGGCTGAATGACATCACTATTAAGAACCAGTACCCCCTGCCGTTGATGTCTACGACCTTCAAGGTCTTGGGGGGAGCAAAGTTCCTTACAAAATTTTATCTACACACTGCTTATCATCTTGTCCGGATGAGGGAGGGGAACAAATGGAAGATGGCTTTTAATACACCTACAGGGCACTTTGAATATTTGGTTCTTCCTTTTGGGCTGGTCAATGCCCCAGCTGTCTTCCAAGCACTCGTCAATGACGTGCTTAAGGACATGATTAATGATTTTGTCTTTGTGTACCTAGATGACATTTAAAAATTTTTCTCAAGTGTACATATTATGCCCAGTCGGTTTCGTTCTTGGGCTCCATCATTTCGCCAGAAGAGATTTGCATGAACCCTGTGAAGGTGAGATATGTTTCTGACTGGCCAGTGCCTGACTCTAGAAAAGTGTTTCAACAATTTCTTGTTTTTGCTAATTTTTATAGATGCTTTATTAAGAATTTTGGCCAGGTGTTGGCACCTCTGACAGCATTAATCTCCACCAACACAGATTTACTACTGCTCCAATGCTGATTTTGCCAGATTCAAGCAGACAATTTGTGGTGGAAGTGGATGCTTCAGAGGTGGGTGTCAGAGCAGTTCTCTCCCAATGTTCCCCTCAGGATAATAAGTTACATCCGTGTGCTTATTTTTCTCATCACCTTTCTCCCTGCTGCTGGCAGTACGCCTGGCTTTGGGCAATTGACTTCATTGGATGGATGGAACAACTACTCCATTTCTGGTGTGGACTTATCTTGAATATATTCAATCTGTGAAGCATTTAAACGCCAGACAGGCCTGCTGGGCGTTTTAATTTTGTTTTGTCTTGTAGACCGGGTTCTAAATACAAATATAAATATAAAGAAGAAATATAGAGCATAACAGTGAAAGCTAACAATATCAGGTTTCTCAAAGATAAGGACTTAAATGCAGATGTGCAACTCAAACTGATGTATTTAGTATTAACAGAAGCTCAGAGTCTCTGTAAAAATCAGGATGATCACACCACATAAAGCAGCTCGCACAGGACAGGCAGGGTCAGACAGAAACTGAAGTCCAATCCAAACGATAATTCACACAAAACAGAATCCTCCACACTCAAATAAGATTCCAGGTTTATAGTCTCTCCACACTAGTTAAAGGAACGCAAAGGAACAAATAAATGCCAAATCCATAATCGGCAGGTCATAGATTGCAGATTAATCATCAAAAGGGTTAACTGAAATAACAAAAGAACAAAAACATAACAACTGACCAGGAGGTGTTAATTATCAGACCTAAAAACCCCACATGTAATAACCTAGAATTAAATTATCGTGTATGTTCTATTACTGGAAAACCTCTCACCAATCGAAGTATATGGAAAAGAGCCGGTCTTATTCATCTACAAGTTGGTCAGTGTCATCAGGAGGAAATATTTTTACTGGTTCTGGAGGGTTCAACATCAGATGTGGTCCAAGGGCGCCCGTGGCTGGCACATCATGAACCAGTCCTCTCATGGCGAAGTGGTGAAATTTTGTAATGGGGCCTGAGTGTTTCCCTCATCTTCCTCTCACTCGGGCACCCAAGGTTGAACTGTGTACTACTTCCATCGAGAGCCCCCTAGAGAAATGATCCATTGAAATTCCTGAATGTTACACAGATTTTCATGATGTTTTCTGTCCTCAGAGAGCTGCCAATTTGCTGCCACACAGACCATGGGACTGTGCGATTGATCTGCTCCCTGGTGCTCCAGTGCCCAAAGGAAAGATATACCCTCTCTCCATTCTGGAAATAAAGGTCATGGAGGAGTGGTCCCGTACCCAGTCGTATCTGCAGTGCCCGTTTTAAGTGATCAAGATGACGCGCAGGCACAGTTTCCTTCTCTTGTTCCATCATGCGCCGTAATTCGTGCCCAAAAAAAAAAATTTGATGATTTCCTTGACCTTTCTAGTTTTTGGGTTCATCGCCAGTAAGCGATGAGTGTAAATTACTTGTGCAACCGCAACTGTCCCAAAGTGATGAATGCCTGAAAGAGAGGGATGTCACCTTAAAAGTAGGTAGAAAACAGTTAATTGCTGCTCAAAATCTGACTCATCTTTACGTAAATGTGTTGAAGCTGCTGTAGGCAGAAAGCAAAAATCTGATGCACCAGTAGGTTATTGTTGGGACGACGGTGTGGTAATGCGCTGGTGGAAACCGTCCGATTCTGAACATGAGGGAGTTTATCAAATCATTTTCCTACTGGTTATCAAGCTCAAGTAATGAAACTGGCCCACGAGCATATTTGCTCAGGACACCTTGGTATCACAAAGACGCATGATCGTATTGCTAGGCATTTCTTTTGGCCGAGTATGAAATCTTCCGTGTCTGCATTTGTTTGATCCTGTTGCATATGCCAACTGGCAGGGAAACCTAATCAGATCCAGCTCCAGCTCCACTTCAACCTGTTCCGGTTATGGGAGAGCCTTTCGAAAAACTCATTCTTACATCTCTTCTACGCGGTACCCAGAGGCCGTGCCCCTACGCTCGATCACCACTAAAGCGGTGGTAAAAGAATTAGTTAAAATCTGTTCTACGTTCGGATTACCTAAAGTAATTCAAACGGATCGGGGAATGAATTTCACCTCCAACTTGTTCGAACAGCTGGTAAAAGAACTTCAAGTGCAACATGAATTGTCCAGCGCCTATCATCCGGAATCGCAAGGTGCACTCGAGCGCTTCCATCAGACGCTCAAGTCAATGCTGCGCACATATTGCATTGAAACTGGCAAAGACTGGGTAGACGGATTACCTCTTCTAATGTTGGCCGTGAGAAGCACTGTGCAGGAGTCATTGGGATTCAGTCCTGCCGAACTTCGTGGACCATTGAACCTAATTCGTGAACAGTTTCTTTCTAAAAAAACTCCCCGGGTGTCAATTCTGGAGTACTTGAGTACGTTCCGGGAGCATCTCCATAAAGCTTGGGAGGTAGCTAAGCAACATCTCTCTGATACTCAAGCCAGAATGAGTGTTGCTTGTAGTTTTCAGCCTGGAGACTCTGTGCTTGTGTTTTTACCTGTGCCCAGTTTGCCTATGCACGCTCGGTTTGCTGGCCCGTATAAAATAGAAAAGAAACTGAGTGACACAAATTACACTGTTCTCACTCCCGTAAAAGTAGAGTTTGCCATATTAATATGCTGAAAGCCTCTGTGGACCAAACTAAATCTGTTCCAAAAATGACAGTATGTCTGCTGTAAATGTAGTAGGTCCCACTGCGAGGTATTTATCTGAGGCAGATGGTTTATTTGGCAAAGATGCACAAACTTCTTGTGGGAGGCTTGAGAATTCTGTCATCTTATCTACACTGCCGTCTTATTTATCATATTTGCCCGAAGAACAGCGCAGTGATATTATAAAGTTGATTAAAATGTATCCTTCACTGTTTAACGATGTTCCTTCCCAAACTAATGTGCTGGTGCATGACATTGATGTAAATCAAAGCCAGCCCATTAAACAGCATGATTATCGAGTGAACCCGTACGAATGTCAGATGATGAAAAAAGAAGTTGAGTACTTGGTACATAATGGTTTCGCTGTCGCAAGTCAAAGTCCGTGGAGTTCACCTTGCATTTTAGTGCCCAAGTCTGATGGTTCTCTTTGATTCTGTACAGATTTTCACAAGGTAAGTAATGTAACCAAGGCAGACTCATTCCCCCTTCCTAGAATTGAGGACTGTGTCGACCGGGTAGGATCGTCACGTTTTGTCACCAAGTTTGACCTTCTTAAAGGCTACTGGCAGGTGCCATTGACGCTGCACGCTTCGGAGATCTCCGCTTTTGTCACGCCTGACTCATTCATGCAGTATACTGTGATGGCCTTTGGAATGCGGAACACTCCTGCTACGTTCCAGCGCTTAATGCGGACTGTACTGTCGGAGGTGCAGGACTGTGAAGTCTATCTTGATGATGTGGTCGTTTATTCCATGTTGTGGGGTGACCACTTAGACACATTCTATGCCGTTTTGAAACGCTTGTCTGAGGCTTCGTTAACCCTTAACCTTAGTAAGTGTGAATTTGCTAAAGCGATGGTTACTTACCTGGGGAAGGTAGTAGGACAGGGTCAAGTCAAACCTGTGAGTGCTAAGGTTGAAGCTATTGCAGAGTTCCCTTCACCTACCAACAAACGTGAACTACCACGTTTTTTAGGGATGACCGGGTATTACAGGGGTTTTTGTAAAAACTTTGCGACAGTGGTTGCACCCCTTACCGATCTCCTAAGCACTGACCGCAAATTCATATGGGATGAAAAGTGTGAGACCGCCTTTTGCTCTGCCAAAGACTTGCTGTGCAATGCTCCAATTTTATCTGCTCCGAGATTCGATTCACCATTTACACTGCATGTTGACGCTAGTGCTCGTGGCGCTGGCGCGGTGCTAATGCAGTCCGATGATGCTGACATTGAACATCCTGTCAGCTACTTTTCGAAGAAATTCACCCAGTGTCAGCAAAATTATAGCACTATCGAAAAAGAGGCGTTAGCCTTACTTCTAGCACTCCAACATTTTAAAGTGTACTTAAGTTCTGGTAAACAAATTATAGTGTACACTGACCATAACCCTTTAACTTTTTTGTAGCGGTGAGGTGGGTTAATGAGGTGGGCACTGATTCTTTAAGAATTTGACTTGGATATGCGCTATAAAAATGGTGCAGAAAACCTGGTAGCTGATGCGTTATCCAGGGTTTATGCTGGAGATCACTAATTGTGTATATATAGAGGAATTAAATGTGCAAGTTGATTTTATTACAAATCTGGTTTTGTAACTAAGGGTGGGGGTGTTACGTCCCTGGATGTGGTTTGCTTATTTAACAGATTATCTGTTATTTCTATATATGCGAATGTTGCGTGCTCTGGAGTGTGCGCAGTGTTTTTCTTTTTTTCTGTCTCTCCTGGTAGAGCCTGATTGGACCCAGTACAGGGAATGACGAGGCAAGCGGGAGAGTATAAATGCTGAAAGCAGAGCAGAGTGTGGAGAGCTGTGCTTGTGTGCGCGTCGTGTGAGCTCCTCTGTGCGTGTATTGAACCGTTCTGCCCTTCATCCCCAGACAACTCGCGTGTGATGTGGTGTATCTGCTTTGATAACTTGTAACGGAAGCGTGAATAATAGTAAAAGGAAAAGGAAAGGAAAGGACGTGACAAGTGGCCAGGTATGGTTTCCCATACTAGGAATTGGTGCTCTGCATTTAACCCATCCAAGCAGTGAGAAGTGATCAACCACACAAACACACACCGTGAACACACACCCGGAGCAGTGGGCAGCCATTGCTGCGGCGCCCGGGGAGCAGTTGGGGGAACAGTGCCTTGCTCAAGGGTCTCACCTCAGTCGTGGGATTGAAGGTGGAGAGAGCACTGATTATTCACTAACCCCACCCACAATCCCTGCCGGACCTGGGACTTGAATCCACAACCTTTGGGTTACAGGTCCGACTCTCTATCCATTAGGCCATGACTGCCCATAGCTGGCATTCTATTGATACTGCCAGCTATACTTTACTACAGATTGTGCATAATTATTAGCATAATTCCCTCTGATATGTAACTGTCACCTGATCTTTTTCTTTTGTTAATCGGAAGCGGTAGGTTGGGGATTGCCTTTTTTTTTTGTTTATGGTGATTCTTATTTTCTCCTAGTTTTGTCTAGTTAGGGAGACCTAGATCTCTGTGTTTTATTTTATTTTATTTTTTTTCTTTTAAGTAGGTAAGTTAACGCTGTAATCCCAGTTAGTCTCCCGTTCTGTTTATTATTTTGGCCTTGATCCCTTTCCGACGAGATGCTTCCAATATCTATTTAATGTGAACTATAATAAACCTGTTTTTTTGCGGAAATTTCTGTTGTCATTATTAGAGCTGGTACAGGAGAGAACACATTTTCTTTTCATCTTGTCATCGGCCTTGCCAACCCTAGACTGGTCGGGACGTGACAAACCAAAGGATGTTATGTTCATTGAGACCCCAAAGAATCATATCAACTTGTGGAAAATGGGAGATTAATAACAGCGTGAATATGCTAGTCCACTACACAATTATTAACCAGCGTAGACTAGCATGGTCATCATATTGGTTCGTATTGGATTTTTCAGCACAGTGAAAGGAGATGAGGGCCAGACATACAATATGTTGTACTCTCTTAGGCTCTTAGGTCATTGTATTAATCCCATAAGATGATGTGAATAAGTGCACATGGGTACATGTGCATCTGCATGTTTTACAATGTGTTCCAATCAGTGTTAACAACAAAACCTTCCAAAAATAAATGAATAAATAAATAAATACACATAATCATAGTTCTCATAAGACTTTATTACACAAACAGAAATACAGCACATTAATTGTTGTTATGTGTTCGACAGCTGCATAAAATATTCCTTATTATCAGGTCACTTGCCAATGAAGAGTTCATCTCTAGAACCCTTATGGTTAAAAAAAACATGATAGTTGACATAATAACCATTGCTAAACATGTAAAGTTTCTGATCGGTGGGGTTGTAGTCCAAGTAAACATAGGAGTCCTGGAACTTCTCAAAGGGAATACTAACATAGCTTTCCTGTTCGGTGTGAGTGTCAAATGTGTAAAAGACCTCCTCGGTTTTAGTGTCCACAGACCTGGTGGCATACAGAACCCCACACACCATGAAAGTGTTTCCTACAGATGGTTTGAAAATACTGGTCTGCCAAACCTCCTCTACTTCAAACGATTGTTCATTAATCTTCCCTACAATCAGTTTACCCTTTGATTCCTC
>JAUYWG010000148.1:79098-112491 GCA_034779775.1 Enteromius afrohamiltoni | reverse complement strand
ACGACCTCCGCCTGTCTGACTACGATTGAATAAAAGCCTGCTTATGGATCCCACCGACTCTAGTGGATCATTACAATTACTAAATAATAATATATATATTTACAAAACAATAAGAATTGACATCATTTCCACAGGTTTACACCCTCCTCACTTTAAATGAATAGTGTTGCCTTCATAAGCATCACTCAGTTGTAATAGTTGTGTATGCCTCTTGATTGTCTTTAGTGTATAAAGATGAACCGTAACATCATGCTGTAAATACTGGACATCATTCAAACATCAAGAAATGCTGAAAACGATTCTGGATTATTTTTCTCAAAACCTGTGGACAGATAAATGACTCAGAACAAGAAACCCTTAAACAACTATGACAAAACATTCATCGTTATCATACAGTATTAAGAATCAGGGGTGTGAAAACTTTTAAACAGGTTGTTTTTAGAAATTCAGTTTTTTTGTGTGAACTCTAACATTCTGTTCAACAATAACTTCCTCTGTGCAAGACCACATTAAAATAAACATTAATTTTTCCCAAATGATCCACCTATTTACAGATTCTATACATTTCTGAGCAGCACTGTGTGTATAAAGGGCAAACGTGTGAGTGTCTCACCTCTGAATAAACTCAAGGGTGCATGTGGCCTCTTCCTGATACTGGAGGTTAAAATATTAAAATGAGGCAGAGAATTGTTGATCCTCTGTGTTACATCCCTCTTCCCTTAAGTCCAGGGGGTGGGAGTGAGAGGAATGAAAGAAATAAAACTTATAACCAAGAAATTAACAATAACGTGGAAGGATCACTTCAGTCCACTGCCCCAGAAATGCAACAACACTTTCTTTGAGAAGTTAACAAGAGTTTATTTACAGGTGCTCAGGCATGGGAGCAATAAATGATTTCAGGAGAGGGCCAAGGCCAACATAACAAACAAAACACTCACTAACTGTTTAAGGGAGTATAAATAACCGAACTGGGTAAAAAGAAAGAAATAAACAACAAGGGCTTTCCTCAACTCCCTTACTAACTGAAAAACAGGAATAAACATGGGTTTAAAAGAAAAAGGCACCCTCTCCCTACAGCTTCCCAGTTAACCATCACAAAGATAAAAATAACCAAGTTACAATACCTGCTAGTAACACTAACAAAGAACATATATATTAGGAGGAGCTGACACCAACCGTCAGGTTACGAGCGCACGTCTTAAGATCTTCAATAAAAGTAAAGTCTAACCTGTGTATTACTGAACAAAGAGGCATGTATTCTGAAAGAAAACTGCAGCAAACACGTATATAGTAAAGGAATATTTCCCTGCTACTTCAAGCTCTTGCAGGAAGTTAGTCACTTTCCTCTCACGCTTCTTTCCATGTTCTCTTTTCACGGTATCGTGGCTCACAGTTCATCATAATGAAGTCTGCATCAGGCTAAAAGAAAAAAAAGGATTGGGGATTATCTTATTAAATAAAGAACATACTAAACTGTCAAATATTTATTGAACATACTTGTGTTTTCTTTCCTGGGACAAACAGTGGTTTGCACACACAAGTTGCTGCTAAATTGAATCAGTCTTGTTGTAGAGTGTAGGACAATACACCTTTAAAGAAAAACCGACCATGTTTTAAAATAACATGTCATGTTCTTTAAACCTCACCGAATGATGCTTTCCTTCAGCTCATGCTTAATCTGACTAGTGTACCCACAACTAGCCAGCATCATTATAGACTCTGTATCTGCAGCATCTTCAACCTGCAAGATCCAGCAGTGCAAAGAGATGCTTAAGAATCATGTTTAATAGAGGTGTGACCAGACTGGGTTCACCAGAAATGATGATTTGATGATTAAATATATAAAGGGAAAAACATTTCATTCAACTGAAAAACACTAAAAGCGGGTGCATTCTGATATAAACTTGTACTTTAAATTAATCTTCTGTTTTAATAAATGATATGCAGTAATAAACATGTGAACTCTCATGATTTCTGAGCTCACTGGCAAATATTTTTCCTTATATAAATTATATAAATTAGTCCTTGTTTAAATTTAACCCAAAAAATAAATCTATTCTATTGTTTCTGTTTATTTTACAATTAACAAAAACAAATTGCTTGCTCTATTCTTTTCCTATCCGTTTTCTTTTCATTTACTATATAATTAAAAAATCATTTCTACGTAAACTGTATTAAGCTAATCTGAGACTCGTCAGAGCTAATCGCCGCACATAGACACAATGTAAATAAGACAGTATTAGTTATTATGATCATTAAATTATGAAGTGGAGCTATTTTAAACTAAATTGAAATACTTGAATACTTGAATAGAAATATTGAGGGTCTGGATGCAGGCTAATATTACTCTGTAAACAAGGTATTTCTACAGAGAAAGCTGTATTTATATGAGGGATGCAGTGGGATATATGTTACTCCTGAAACTGCTGCATACAGGGTTTGTGGTCATGGGTTCTGTTAGCAGCACATAAAACAACTGTTATTTCAATCCTGAACTGATGATAGTATAGAAAGAGAGCAGAGAGCGCTTCCTTGTAATCAATAAACAGCTGTCACTCGATCACAATCTCACATGTTCCTTGATGACCAGTGAAGAATTATGACTGTGTCACCCTGTATCTTAATATATTTCTTTATTAATATTTTACCTATTATTATTATTATATATTAATCATTTGCACACACCAGTATTATATGACTCACCTCCTCCCAAACACATACGTAGCTGAACAAGTCACTCTATCCTGTGTTTTTCAGTCAGTTTCTTGATTTTTCACTCCCTATGAAACACATTTTCCTACACAATAACAGCTCCTTGTGTTTTCTCGGTTTGACAGATTTGAACATCCATAAACAACACAAAACACAGGAATTCTGCATTTTGAAAAATCACTTCCTGCCCTCCAGCTGTGTTTCACGCGTCATCAGAACCACGTGATTGGAAACAACCTCTTGAGGACACATTGAAGTGAATTAGAACCTCTGTTTGTGGTTTTATTTTTGACTCTGATGTTTTAACTCCTGGTTGGAAAGGAGAACCAGGGTACACAAGGTACACAAGAGCATTTCACTAATATACAGCGTATTGTATATCATGCCTGCTTTATTTACTTTACGAGTCATTTTATATTGTTCAGGATGAATGTTAATATTAATTTTATAGTGTTGTATGGTTTGTTTCATTGATGTGAATGTGGATTCACTACAAATTCTATATTGTTTATTTATCTATTCTAGCTCTTACGGTGTTGTAAAGTCTGTAAGGACAATATTAGAAATATTATTAGAAAGACAAATCTAAAACACAAAAATTATAATAATTGGATAAAATAATCTTTGAAGGCCATTTATCCTTAGTTCTTGAGCCAATACAAGCATATTTGCTTTTCACGTGAAAATAGTGCATAAAGTCATGGCTTGATTTCCACTTACTTCCTGTTTGTGTGCACACTGAAACAGTGGCCATCACTGACTGGACCTTTGCTATGGAGTCCTTAAGGTCCTGACAGTGCTGCATCATCTCCTTCACAAGGGTCTGCTGTTCTTCTGTCAGGCGAGAGACAAGCGTTAGTTGGTCAAAAAGCTTCTTCTTGGTGATAATGTCGACAGCGTCTGAAGGAATGAAAACATTAGCTATATAATAATAAACAATGATACATTGATGATACATTTTAAATGAACACTTTAAACTTTTATTGCATTCCCACAGTTTTTAATACAAGGGCAGTTTAATACAGACAGCAGAGAAGGCAGAGGGTGAAAGGATGGTTGGGAAAGGGCAATCAAACCCTTAACTCTTAATTGAGCCGATGTTACACTTCCTGACTACTTCCCAGGTTATTGGTAGCTAGTGCATGAAGTTGTAATGGAGGAACTAGCACGTGGAAACATACCAACTGTTTGGAATTAATTAAAAATAATGTGCAAGTATGATGCCCCAATTGTTGGTTCTTCAAAATTGATGACACTAATATTACTTCTGCATGTGTAAATGCATTAAATGAATGGTGGTTCCGCTAGGCCAAAAGAGGGCGCTATGTGAATCCAGTGTGTTGCAAGTCGTCTGCTGAGTGGCCGGTTATAACCCAGCAAGACGAGAGCAGATCACACGCATCTTGTTGTCCTGTCTTGATTCCACCATTCCACAGGTTGCTGGGAACGCTTAACTGTTAGCTGATACAGAAGTCCTGTACCCACTACACAAGTGTCCAGAACATTAAGCTGCTCCGTCAAACCATCATTACTCTTCATTAAATGTGCTTGACATTGATTTTCTGAGCCTGACACTGACCTGCAGATGATGCTAGTGGTCACACGCTGCCCATCGCTGCCACCTCTTCCACCAGCTCACTTTACATCCTGGGACTTCAGGCTTCTGAATCTGTGACTCTGTTTTATGTTTCTTTATGGACATAGCACAAAATACAGATGTGTGAAAAATGAAAAACTAACTGGAGTTCATCATCACACATTTGTATACAACAAGAGCAAAACTTGCCCGGATCTCTTCAACAGAAGCCCAGCTTGCAGTTTGTTCTTCTTTCCTCTTGACATTGTACTAAAAAATAAAGGTGTCAGATAGATCTGCCTGCGACTCACAATTGTTGACTAATGTAACTGAACGGATCATTTGGAGCTCATCAGAGATATAAGGGTAGATGGGTTTAAAAAGCTGAATTCTCTGGGACATGAAGAGGGCAGGAAAAAGATAATGATATTTCTGAATCCATCTGTTTATTTGAAAGAGGCTAACCTATTAGCTATCATCATCATCAACTACAGATTCATGTTTTTATAAGCTGTATTGTTACTGCAGAAGTAAACATGTTGATGTTTTTCTGCTAAAGACAAAACCTAAGCTCCAGATCATGCTTCATTTTCCTTTAGGGTGAAATACACCATATACATGTTTGAATTAGAAATCAAATATCCCGAGAATAGGAGGCTAATCCAACCATACTTTATCATTACACACACACACAGAGAGAGAGAGAGAGAGAGAGACAGAGAGAATTGAATTTGAACAAAACTTCTAAAACTTCAAAACAATTAAAAGAATTCGCAACACAATTTAAAACATTTCACTTAATGTGAAGGCAAATCACATAAATGTAAAACTCACTTCAGCTTCAATCAAACACAAAGCATTTTTACAACACCAAATATTTTCAAAGACAACAAGATCATCTAAATACTTATAATAATTAAAATCAGTCAATATCCTTGCTTGCACCATCTTTGAAAACAAAACAACTACAATCTGTTCAAAATTATGCTCAATTTTCTACTTTCTGCTCATATAAACCGCCAGCTTAGCCTGACCTATTATAATATTCAGAAGCTGACAGACATACTTTCTCTTTCTTCTGTATTTGAATCCAAGAATAAACATTTCCAAAGAAAAAGTATAACCACAACTTGAGAAAATATTTTTTAGCAGCAAGAACAAAGTTTCCAATCTAGCACAGTTCACAAAAGCGTGAAAATGGTCTCTCTCTCATTACAAAAAGGGCATACATCACCAACCTCTGGATTTAAAATAGAAATTAACAAATTGACTGCAATAGCACCATGGAGGACTCTCCATTGCAAATCACCTGCCCTTTTAATCAATGCCCTCCACTCAGGTTTTTTAACTCTATCTAAATTGAAAAAAAAAAAAACACGCCATGGGGTGTCAACCTTCCTGTCTAGCATTTTTTTGTTAAAACCTATCACACAACACTTCTACACACCCCGATTCAGCAGTCTCCAAAAAAACACCAGAAAAAACCTTCTACATTTACAGAAAGAGACAAGTGAGGGAAAGGGTCTGCTGGATTGGGCTTACCAAGGCCATCACGAAAGCTAGACAGCAAGAACCGTTCTGTTGGTTTAAGGGCAGCTTGCCACTTAAACAATAATTGAGCAACTAGACGAGTAGATCTGAACCCCAACTTTTGAGCAATACCTTCAACATTTTTAAAATCAAGTCCTGCAAACTCCACTAAATGTCCCAAGGTGATGATTTAGTTGTCGACGAGAGTTTTATTAAGTCCTGGGAACAGTCCACTGGCAGACGAATCCAAACGTGCTCCACAAACTAAAGGTTCCTCCAAGAGCCAAAACAACCACTGTGTGTCCTCCGTTTGCTGACAATCAAAAAGACTCCAAACCTTGAAAATATTCCTGTAGAATCCAGAAGTATTCTGTTTTGAGGAGTCCACCAGAAAAAGAGTTTTGTCCAGCCATAGATTCTCAAGCTTGTGTAAAATCACATAAGCAACAGCACACCATTTAAAGTCCAGTGAACCGACTAGTAGTTTTTTAACACGTTGCAACCCAAAAGGCTGCTATCCTGCTTTGCAAATGTATTAAGCCTTGACCCTCCTCTTCCTTGGGCAAAAATAAAACACTTTGCTGAACCCAATGCAATTTATCCACACAAACATTTCCATTTTTCCAAGCGACCGTTTATTTTCTCAAGAACCCCTTCCCAGTTTTTTTGTACAGTTAGATCATCACCCAGATACACAGCTAAATATTTAAAACCTGATGTTCTCTAAACTAAGCCCTCTGGAAGGTCTGGTTTGCCTACCATCCATTTACCCAATAATACTGCTTCACTTTTCTCCCAGTTTACGTTTGCAGAAGATATACCTTTAAAGGCCGAAAGGAGTTCAACTAAAACATGTATATCACTTTGCCTACTAATCATGACCACCACATCATCAGCATAGGCTGACAATATAAGATTGTCGTTACAATTTGGCACATAAATGCCGTGTAAAGAATAGAGCATGCCAGATAGTGAACACCCTTGCCAGACTTTAAAAGGAGCATATAAACCACCATTGATCTTTAAAACACTCTCAACGCCACTATAAAGAACTGTAATATAGTCAATAAACTCTTCGCAAAAACTGAAAGACTCTAAAACCCTCCAAAGATAACAGTGTTCAACGCGGTCAAATGCCTTCTCCTGATCCAATGAAATTATACCGCAATCCAGGTTAAACATCTTGGAGACCTCAAAAACATCACAAACTAATGAGACATTATCAAATATTGACCTACCGGGAACACAGTAGGTCTGATCAGTATGGACGACACAATTCATGACTCCCGCTAACCGATTCGCCAAAGCCTTGGAGAGCAGCTTGTAGTCAGAGCAGAGATACAGGTTGCCAACACTTAATGTCAGTGAGATCACCTTTTTTGGGCAGGAGGGTTAAAACCTCCAAGCTCATTTTTATACAAATTCTCATAGCTACTAACTGCTCTCTTACGGATTTCTGCAGGATCTGTCAAGAATCTCCCAGATTCAGAGCGTAAGGCATGAATGGCCCTGCTCTGGCCATTCTTCTCTCCAAGCTGAAAAAAACTTGGAAGGAGCATCCATCTGGTTCACACTCTGGAAGCGTGATCTGACCAGAGCCCCCTGTGTTTTGAAACCCAGCAGATCAGCCAGCTGATTTTTCTTATTTACCAAAGAGTCAAAATAACTCTGTACACCAGTTGACTCAGCCAATTCTTGAAGTTTTAAAATATCGGCCTCCAAGACATTCATGACTAAAGCAGTCTCTCTAGTGACAATGTTTTGAGTATATTGCATACAAAATTGCTTTATCTGAATCTTCCCAAAATCCCCCCATTGTCTTAAAGATACGAAAGATCCCTTTGTGGTTTTAAATCAAAAAACTTTATACATGTCTTTAAAATACTCGTCATTTAATAAATTAACATTTAATTTCCAATACGCACTCTTAGGTTTGACAGAATTTATAAACATGAAACACTGTACCTTACTATGATCCGAAAAACTCACCGGGGTGATTAAACATCTTCTAACAATATTAAAATGGTGCTTATATACATAAAACCGATCCAGCCTGGCCAGAGAGATAACACAATCACGAACATGAGTCCAGGTATACTGCTTTTGTGTACCAGCTGTCTCCAAAGGTCACACAATTCATGTGTTTTAACAAGTTGAAACAAATGATTACGAGAGGGCAAATGGGGTTCTAAATGATTTCTATCTAAATTTGATACTGTACAATTAAAATCTCCTCCCAACATGAGGTATTCATCTGTACAGCATTTTTGCATAACAGAAAACCACCCTTTCTACTGCTGCTGTCGGGGCGTACACACAAATAAAAACAAAAATAAATTTTTCAAAAGAGGGTCTTACTTTTAAAAGTCTGCCTTTAACAACTTCTTCAACCTGATAGGTATGTGGAGTAAACCCTTTAGCACAAAGAATGGCAACCCCTCCCCTAAGAGAAGTGTTATGACTCAAAACCGAAACTCCATCTCGCTCCTCTGCCCAGTCAGCAGCATTTCTTAAATAACTATGGGTTTCTTGCAACATGGCAACATCAATTCTTTTTTTGTTTAATCACTTCAAACACTTCAGCTCTTTTTTTAATTTCTCTCAAACCATTTACATTCGTTGTTGCAAAATTCATCTCACACATAATGGGGAAAAGGAGAGAAGAAAAAAGTGACATAACAAACCTACACACACACCTACTGCGTTCAAATTCATGGTATTAAGTTTTTTCAGTATCTTCATTAGCCACACCAGACAAGAGTTTTGTCACTATCTTCTTTAGTCTGTATATCTCTTTACTCGTGAACAAACCTTCTGCCATAAAACACCTAGATTTATCTACAGTCTGACTTGTGTTAGGAAAGTATTCACTGACACGCAGCCCTCTTTTGTTCTTAATGGCCCTTAAAAAGAGTTTAATGTCCTCAACCTCATAACTCCTTGTAGAAAAGTCACTCTGAGATAAACTCACATTTGAATTGGACGACTCACTGCCACTTTCCATACCATCATCACAATAATATATCTTCCACGTCCGCTTTCTTTGGTTTGACAACTTCACCATCACCAGCTTTTTTCCTCTTGGTAGGAACTTGAAATTGTTCTGTCTCTGTTTCAAAACCATCCCCACACAAAACATACTGTACCACATTAGCTACACCGTCACTTTTTTGTATATCCATCTCCGTAGTGGTTTTAGTCTTTAAAGAACCCTCGTCAGCTGAATACTTTTCAGCCACGATTTCGGAATTGATTAACTGAGCCGCCGCACTTTCACTCGAGTCAATTCTCTCCTTCGTTTTACTCGACTCGGTCACAGAAAGGGCACCATTTGATGGACCTTTTTCAGCCGACTCATCAACCCTACCCACGATGACATTAGCCACTGAGCCGTTTTCACTGGTTTTTCTAGGACACGTACGAACTAAGTGACCCACATCCCCACAATTAAAGCATCTCATCCTTTCCGTTGTGGCGTAGATAACATAATCACAGTCATCAACTTTTAGATGCAGTGATAAATCAAGTTCTTCATCATCTTTTAAAATCATAAAAAGAAAACGCCGAAAAGATACCACATGCTTTAAAAGGGAAGACTTACAGCCAATCGGTATCAGTTTACCATATCGGGACATGATTCTCACTAAAGTTTCCTCGCTAACAAAAGGCGGAACATTAGATAACAAAACTTCCTTAGATGGCATGGAAAGCGGGAGAACAGGAGTAAAAAGGTTATCAACAACTATACCAGTCTGTATATCCAGACTGTTGATCCTGGAGGCTGACATTATGTGCTCATGCCCCGACCTCGGCTATCGCTAAGCAACATTCTTCCACACTCACCGCAGTTACCACTTTCACCCCATGACGCCACGTGAGAGTGCTCAAACTTTGTGACGGTGGGGCTGTCTTAATGTCCGCACAGCGAGCAGCAGCACGTGGCCCAACACGTCAGTTGGGCAAAAAGCACTTCAGAACACAAGCCCAAGCACAGAAAAGCAAGAAAAAGAGATAGAATTTGCTCACAGTCGCCAACCGCACTCACACCGGAAGTCGGGGAGAGAGAGAGAATTTGAATTTTAGAAAAACTTTGTTAACAATAATTCTTCACACAGATACAAAAATTAAAAGCTATAAATTAGCGAAAAGAAAAATTACAAAGAAAAAGACAAAATACCATCGTAAATAACACACAAATTTCCTTGTGTTGACAATAGATCCAACCACAAAGAATCCCAAATCTTAAAATAAAAACCTGTATGCCCATCAAGAACAGGTGCAATCATTAAACAAGGGAACATTGCTCATTAGGAGAACTCACCCCAGAATAATAGTCTTTAAACATCTTTCCCTCCTCAGCTGTAAGAGCTGCCCTCAACTTTAACAAGTAACAAAAATAAAGACGAAAAGACCTAATACCCAAATGCTGAGAAACTATTTCTGAATTTTCTTAATGTCACAATATTTGATTTTTAAAGTGCAGAACCACACCCAGAAAAGTTGCTATTGTCAGTTAAATCTAAACGGGCTCCAAGTATCAAGGGTTCTTCTAAAAACCAATACAGAGAATAAGAACTTTCAGCCTTCTGAATTCGAAACTCCATATTTTAAAAAGATGGTAACACTAACAAGTCCATTTTTCCAGGATTCAACAGAAAAAGATGTTTGTCCAGACCAAAAGTCCCAACCTTTTGCAAAATGGCACAAGCAACTGTCTTCCAACTGACATCAGATGCACCATCAAGTAGTCTCTGTAAAAACTGCAAGAAGAAAGGCTCTGTAGATGTACCAGTCCTTGCCCTCCTACTTCCTTTGGTAAGTACAAAATGCTCTGTTGCACCCAGTGTTGTTTGTCCCAGAAGAAATCCACAAGAACAGCTTGAATCCTTGTTAAAAGTTCAAAGGGAGGATCCACATCATTTTCCCCTTTGACAAAAACATAATCTGCATAAGCAGACAATCAAATGCTATTCCTACAATTAGGCAAGCATATATTTATGTTTAAATAAATTTCAAAATTTGCCTTGATTCCTGCCTTCGTGTCCTCTTTGTTCGCGAGGAAGCATGAGCACGAGCTTTACGAGCTCTCAACGTGACAATACCGCACACCTTTAATCTGATTTGCTGTAACAGTGCCAAGGAATATAACATCCCAGATAAAGAGCACCCCTGTCTAATGCCCCTTACAACTTGGAATGGAGCACATGAACCGCCATTAATCTTCAGTATACTCTCAACTTTACTATAGAGTACCTTGTCCATTCCTATGAATTCTTGACAAAAACCAAAGGCTTTTAACATTTTCCATAGATAGAGATGCTCCACTCTATGAAAAGCCTTTTTCTGATCCAGAGAAATCAGGCCAAAATCTAAATTTAATAATTTAGAAGCCTCTAAAACATCCCTAACTAAGGAAATATTGTCAAAGATGAATCTATGAGGAACACAATAGGACCGTTCCGGGTGTATAACCTGATCCAACACTCCAGACAACCGGTTGCTAGAACCTTGGAGAGCAATTTATAATCAGTGCAAAGAAGTTAGACAGGATGCCAGTTCTTTATATCAGCCAGATCACCTTTTTTAGGTATGAGGGTAATTATTGCTCTGCGGCAACTCAAAGGCATCATACCTTTAGACAAACTCTCAGGACCTGCAACAACTCCAGCCCCAGCTCTGCAAAGAAAGATTTATAAAAATCAACTGGGAGCCCATCGATTCCAGGAGCTCTCCTAGACTCCATGCCTTTAAGGGCCTTATACAGCTCCCCCAAGCTCAGAACATTTGAGAGAACTGCGTTATCTTCTTCAGGCATCTGTGGAAGGGAGGCAAAAAAAGGACTTTCTTCACCACTCCCTGGCTCAAACTCACTTCTATAAAGGTTCTGATAAAAGCAAACTGCTCTCCTTCTAATGCTAGCTAAACTAAAACTCTAAACACTAAAAACGAAAGATCTCCAGTTGTATCTGCTAACTGCTGACATTTAATAATCTCAGTTTCCAGGCTCTCTAAGGATCGTTGTAACTCTCTAATTACATTGAGAGTATACTGCTGACAGAATTGCCTAATTTGAATCTTGCCAAAGTCCCACCACTGTTGTAATGTTTGAAACTCAGGTTTAGACTTTCTGTAGTTCTCCCAAAAAAACTTAAAAGATTCCCTGAAAAAATTATCACTCGACAGAGAGACATTAAAATGCCAGTAAACACTCTTTGGTTTAACACACTTGAACACAAGATTGCACTGCACTATCGCATGATCAAAAAAACATATTGAAAAAAAATAAGCTGATGCTTAAAACCATAGAACCTATCTAATCTGGCTAAAGATATGACATTATCCCTTGTATGAACCTGTCACGCCATCCGGCTTTCCATATACCTTTGTTTTGTTGTTTTCCGTGCCCATGTGCCTTCTGTTTTGTTTTCATTGTGTTTCCATGTGCCGTGTCTCGTTTGTAACCCCGCCCCGCTCGTTACCTTGTATCCTCCTCCAGCCGTGTCTGTCCAGGTGTGTCTCATTGTGTCTAATTAGTCATTGTATTTATCCGGGTTCTTTTCTGTCTGTCTTTGTCTTACGTTGAAGTTTCGTCCCTGACTGTTTGAGCTCTGCGTAGCTCTCTGCATTTTTCCTTTCGTTTCCTGTTTTAAATAAATGTTTCTTTGCATTAATCCCGTTTCCGAGTCCTGCCTGTCCTGAAAGGAAGCGAGAGCGCAAGCTCACTCACTCAGCAGCCGTAATGTTACAGAACCCATGTATATTATCTCTCAATTCCATTTAACTGTCTCCAAATATCAACCAGTTCATGCTTTTTACTAATATGAATAAGTCGTTTTTGAGAAGGCAAATGAAGTTCAATGTGATTTCTATCGAGCATGCACTGTACAAAAATCCCCACCCAAAACTAAACATTCCTCAGTTGAACAATTTTGCAAAGTGGAACAGAGTGAATCTAAAAAAAACATTCTTTCAACTGCAGCAGTTGGAGCGTACACACAAATAAAAACAAAGATATTACTCTCAAACACAGCTTTCACTTTTAAAAGTCGACCTTTGACAACTTCTTCATAGTCATAAGAAACTGGAATAACCACCATCACTGTGTGGTTCCTGCAGCATTACAACATCAATATTGTTTTGTTATCACGCGAGCTACGAGCAACCCTACTAAACTAGAAAACTCAGATATGAAGCTGTACATGTGACAACAGCTTTCAAAAGTTTTTGAATCGTGCAGGATGTTAAAAATGTTTTGAAGTCATTGCATAACTTTCTGCAACTAATTGTGTGAAAAATATAAAACATTTGTCTGGTAAATCTTAATGAACTTATGAGTGACCATGCTGTGGAAATAAAAGAGTGGTTGCTTGGGATGCATCTGTCAGGACGGAGTTCCTCGTTACGCCTGCTAAGGGCACTCCATCCATATCTCCACTTCAAACTTGAACTTCATATCCCATCATGTATTTCACACTCACACTCATTTGCAATTCGCACTCATGCACCAGCAGCTCCACACCCCTTTTCACCTGCATATAAGCCAGAACCACACACCCACAGGTCTAGTATTCCCTTAGTGTTGCATTTCTGAGCATTTGTTCATGTTGATTCTTCTGTGTGTGATTTTGGACAGATTTTCTGTTTATTGGTTGTTTGCTGCCTGGCTGTAGGGATGTGCCGAACGGAGCTTCTGAAGCAGTGAGGCTTTTACAACAAACTGTGTTGATGCTTTAAAGCTTTTGAGACAGTGCTCTACTTCGCCATCTGGTGGCCAATAAAAATTACTACTGTGTCATTCATTGTGATCTCATTCTTAGGTTTATTTGTGTATTTAATTATTTTACTTGTTATATAAGCAAAAAGAAAAAAATATTCTGATGGACACGGGAAGCAAACCCCGGTTGCCTATGTGCTGACACTATCATCTAACCCCTAGACCACAACTCAATGTATTAACCAGCACTCAGACTTTACTTGACTTAAAGATGAAACTTGAGCCCAAAAAGAATAAGAAAAACCACAATTGGTTACTAATGTTCGGCCGCTAGAAAAGTATCTACTTGTCACAGATTTTTAACAATTATCCCGGATAGCTCAAACACACAATACCACCGTTACAAGGGAAAAGACAAAAAGATCCATTCTGGGTCAAAATCCTTGCCTGACGTAAATGTAACATAATTCTCTTTGAATTAACACAGCCTCTTCATCTATGGGATCCTCCTAAAAAGGACAAGCCATTCTCGTTACTTTCTTGTCTGTTTGTGTCTGAAATGTGGGCATTGAATGACTAAGGCTACGGCGAGAAATACCGCTTCATCTTTAAGAAAGGGGAGGAGACCGACAGAAACTCAGAGCTTAAAGAATAAAACCTGCTGCCAACCAGGTTAGGTACAGAGAGTAAGTTACCACGGTAACCTACTCAGAGTAATAGTTACCTCTCTTTCAGAAACAGGCTTGAGTTACCCTGCTTTCTCGGTTTTGACAAACCTGCCTTTTTGAAACGGAAAACCCAGAGTTTCCTTTATCTCAGGGTTAACTAACTCTGAGTTTTCACTTAACCTCCTTTCTGAAATAGGCCCCCGGAGTGCCATCAACAGTCTTTAGGTGGCAGCTCCAGCTGGGCGTGACAACTAGTATAAAATACTAACAAATAACAGATTAGTAGATAGACAGATAGACAGTGTGTTATATTATATAGTCTAAGATTAGTTAAATGTGTAAATTAAATTGTAAAACCTTTTCTTGGTCTTTCTTATAAAAGTCTTTTATCCTTGTTTGCACCTTTGTCTCATGTCTCATGACGTATTGTGCAGAGCAAAAACACATTTCACTGTCAACAGAGTCTCTTGATCACCCGGGAAATAGAGATAGATGCCTTTTTAAAGCTATGTACACAACAGCCATATATATATTTTTTACACAATCTAATTAACACTTTGAATAAAATAAATTCTTCTAAATTCCCCTTCTTTTACACATTTCCTCATATCTTGTTTCACTCAGAAGTCATCTGATGCTGCTTCCTGATGATTAGAAAAACTGTGAGATGTCAAAAGGAGTCTCTTTCTAAATCATGACTTTTACAGTAAATAACCGTGTTCAGTCTGAACTGAGATACTGAGAGATTCCAGGATGAAGATGAGTTTTCTCATCATCACGAGAGATTCAGATCAGATTTCTTGTTCTTCAACAGATTCAGCTGAAATACACACAAAACAACCCAGAGTTTACTTCAACAGCTATGTGTGATTACTTTCACTCTGTGTTTATTGTTTTTATGAACCATACCTATCATCTTTAAACTATATTTAATCAAATTAGACTAGAAAAGACAAAACTAAAAGTCAAGTCTTTTGTCAGTGAGGAAAGATGTGTATTTATTGAGTAAATGAACAGAAAGTAAAACAGTCAGTTAAACTGATTTGTATTACAGTTATGTTCATAAATGTTTCAGAGCAGCTTTAATAATCTTACAAACTCAAAACATGAGAAGCTACACAGTATTAATGATAATGATGAACAGTTTGGTGTTGAACTGAATATAATGTAATAAATCAGACGTTTACCTCTCATCCTGCAGCATTTGTAAATCAGCACGACTGTCACTAGCAGATATGGAGAAACTGTCAGTACAGAAGAGAGTGTGTGGAGGACAGAGATCTGAGATCCTGAATGAGACACTGAAGAAGAGACACACAAACACTTTATCAAGCACCATATCTGAACGAGAACCGAAGAAGAAATAAATCTCAGCTCAGTTTGATCAAGAAGACATCACATTTTAAAGACAATCATAAAACACAAGACAGCATGTGATGAGTGGAGTGGGGCTGAGAGTAGAGGGTGGAGTAAATGATAATGAGTGACTCCTGCACCTCTCACCGGTCTCGAGTCCCGCCGAGCAGCTCCAGAAGAAGAAAAGAACAAGTGACCACAGAGAGACGAGAGAGGACCATGCCTGTTTCAATAAAGAGCTTTAACCAACTCTGAGTTGCATTACCCTGAGACGGGAAACTCTGAGTGTTCAGTTTCATAACAACTAAGTTAGTTCAGTCCACTTTGAGTAGGTTGACTCCCACGCAAAGAAAAGACACACCATGCTGTTTCTTTCTTCTTCTTCTGTTCAAACGTCATTAACACTCTTAAACTAACTTCTGTTTGTGTAAAATTTCATTAATTATTTTTCTGTTTAATCTGTAATCCTTGAGAGTAAGAATTATATAATTTAATGTTAATTATATATTGTATGTATCTTTATCATAAAAATAAAAGATAGAAACATAACCTACTTCAGAGCAGCTAATCTTCAGAGAGAAAGTTGAGGTTATCTGTGTAGTTCCTCTTAAACATACAGAGTCATGTCACATAATCTGCTTTCTGGAGCACCCCCCAGGTTAGATTCAGTAATTGTCATGAGCTTCACTGGAGTTCCCTCGGAAGCCTCCTGAGGGCACTCCAGCCCAGACTATATTCATTGTTTGTCTGTCTCTCTGTTCTCTGTTCAGGACTTTTATTATGAACCTTTCTCTCTGCCCAGCTTGTTTGTCTGCCCATTAGTTCCTCCATCCCCTTGTCTGGTATTCTAGTGTATTTAAGGACCTGTCTGTGTGTTTACATTTGCCGATCATTGTGGATGTGCCTAGTGTTTCCCCCTTTATAAGCCCGTTGTGTTTCCTGTTTTTATCTGTCTGTTCCCCGTTCTCGACCTAGCCTGGCCTGAACTCTCACTCTTGCCTAGCCCCCTGCATACTGTTTGCTGTTTGCCCTACCTTTGTAACGTTTTTGTATTATTCTCTTGTCTTTGCCTCTGCTGTTATCTTTTGCTGTTGATCGACCCTGCTTGCCTGTACCTTGAATTGTTTAATAAAGAGCTGCACATGGATCCACCTCTCCTCGTCTTACCTCCGCATCATGGCAGTAATTACCACACTTGACTCGGAGGATGCAGATGTGCACAGAACATACAAGTCATGTGATAGCTTTGTATGAGCTTGTTTTTAATGAACAACCACCATTCCGAATTTACATCCACAGAACCTGCACATGCCATCCCCACTCTGCCCCTTGCTTGTTCACGAAATTCTTAAACAGATCATGGGATCAATCACTGAATCAACGATGTGAAAATGGATAGAACAAGCACAGCACACTTCTTATGAAAACATATGAAGAGGTGAAACATGTAATATGTTAAAAAGGAAATGCAGCTGTTAATAAAAAGAGAAAGGCCTGGCAGACAATAGCCGTCATTAATAGGAAACATCTGAACTGAACTGTAGCCTATATATACTACACATTGATCTAGTTATGGACTAGTGATGTTCATTTGGGTTATTTCTCCTAATTGACTATCGGCACTCGTTCACTGTTTATTAACTGTTAACCAGCAGTATTATTTTAAATTAGAATTGAATTAAATAAGAAAGGATACGCATCTGTGACCCGTTAAAAGTATTAATATTTGTTTTCCGCAGATTTACATGCAAAAGAACTAGCAAACAACAGAAGATGAGGATTCACATGATCATATCCAGGGCTGGTTCCTAGGTGAAAATTCCTAGGTCTCCAACGAAGGGATTGTAAGATGCTCTGATCTGTCTTGCCCGGCATGGAAAGGCCAAACAGGTGGACCTCTCGCGACCAAGAGCATGCAATATAACAAAGCTGAGCTGAAAAAACCTCAGGACAATAAACAAACCCCTCCTAAATCTAGCACACTTTTACGACTTCCCCACCCTTCCCCGACTCACCACCTCTTGCATTCACAGCTGTCCCTTGAGAAAAAAGTCTTCCAAGGAGGAGAAATACACACTTATGTCATAGCATGTAAGTTATTGTACTTTCAATGTCATATTTAGTGTCAATTTAAAGCGGGTTTCCAACGAATGGATGAATGAAAATTCATATCTAGAATAATCAAGGTTCTAAATTGAGACAACTCAATTCAAAATCAGTATTCAAATCTAAGATTATAATCTAAATTTAATAATAACAACTTAAAATTGGAGTCAGATTAAAACGAAAAGTAAAATTAGAAATCAAAAATATTAGAAAAAACCCAAAGAGTATAACTCAACAGGAGCGCTGAGAAGTGAGACAAGACATCCGATCCAAGAAGGCGGTCGACTGAGAACTCAGGAGATGGGCTGAAGGGAAATAAAGGCACTAGCAATCTACTGATCGTTGATCTACTGACCTATATATGAACGAGGCTGGAATGCCGAAGAGAAAGCTGGTGCGAAGCAGTTGGATCTGCACATCAAGTGAGGTTCATGCTGTTTGTAGACAGGCACTACGTGGATACATCATACCGGTAAGTGAAACAGGTGAGTATACAGGTAAGTTTCAAACAATGTATGGATACCCTCAATCTCAGGATAGCAGGCTTCAGCTCTTTCGTGGCAGGTGAGTAAACAGGTAAACAAAGTTACAGTTCTGGGTCTTGTAGACGTCTTGGGTGGGTATTGTAGACGTCCCCCTCTTCGTCTGGAGTCCAAGACCTCCTTAACCTGATAGATGGTTTCAGCCAGATCAATCTCTGGCGGTGGTGGAGGTTTAGGTTGATCTGGAGCTGTGGGAATCAATGGGTCAGTATATCTTTTCAGTAAGGAAACATGAAATGTGCGGTGAATACGATACCGAGGTGGTAATTGTAATTCATAGGAGACCTCATTGATCTGGCGGACTATGGGAAATGGACCAATAAACTTTGGGCTTAGTTTCTTGCAGGGTAGACGGGTGATGGGTGACAAACTTGATGTCAAGGATGGATAACCATACCCTCTCGCCTGGTTGGTACTGAGGTGTGGCTAGACGACGGGCATTGGCCTTTTGTCTACGAATGGCCAGCTGTAGATGAACATGGGCGGAATCCCATACCCATTCGCTCTCGCGAAACCAATGGTCTATGGCGGGTAACTGTGAGGGTTCTTCAGACCATGGAAACAGCAGAGGTTGGTATCCCAAAATGCACTGAAAAGGTGTTAAAGCAGTGGATTCTTGTCGTAAAGAGTTCTGGGCATATTCTGCCCAGGGAAGGAACTGGCTCCATCCTCCCTGATGGTCATGACAGTATACCTGGAGATAACGTGAAATCTCTTGGATCTTTCATTCTGCTTGGCCATTGCTTTGGGGATGATATCCTGAGGACAAGCTGATGGTGACGCCTAGCAACCGAAAGAACTCTTTCCAGACTCTGGAGGTAAAGGTAGTCCAAAATGCAAAATGAAAACGTGGAAATGGGCTTGAGCTGTTTCAAAGGCTGTAGGAATTACAGACAGGGGGATGAGTTTACAACTCTTGGAAAAATGGTCAACTACGACCAGGATGGTAGTAAACCCATGGGACTGGGGTAAGTCCGTTGCAAAAATCAATCCCAAGATGTGACCAAGGACATTGTGGCATTGGTAGGGGCATGAGCTTTCCTTCAGGTAAGCGACGAGGAGCATTAGCTATAGCACAGATAGAACAACTCTTGACATAATTGTTGACATCCTTCTTTTATGGCCCTCATTATTTGTTTCGGAGGAGATTCAAGGTTCTGTGATCTCCTGGAGTGGGACATCCAGGTAAAGTGTGAACCGATTGGTGGATGGGAAAACACAGATCTGTGGGAAAGTCTTGTTTGCTGGACAAGATGGGAGTGCTGGTTCAGTGATGGTGGCGTGACGAATCTGATCTTCGAGTTCCCATTGGATTGGAGCAGCAAAGACTGAAGGAGGTAAGATTGACTCAGGTTCTTCGTGGTTAAGATTTGGTTCCTGTAAACGGGAAAGAGCATCAGCTTTTACATGCTTGCTACCTGGTTGGTAGGTGATGGTATAGTTGAATCGTGTAAAAAAACAATGCCCATCCAGCTTGTCTTGGATTTAACCGTTTTGCTTCTCTCAGATATTGGAGGTTCTTGTGATCGGTTATCACTTCAAAGGTTTGTTGAGCCCCCTCAAGCCAATGACGCCATTCTTCAAATGCCAATTTTATGACCAAAAGTTCACGATTTCCAACATCGTAATTTTGTTCTGCTGTGGTCAGTTTCTTGGAAAAATAGGCACATGGGTGGAGCACAGGAGGAGTACCGTGATACTGTGAGAGCATGGCACCTACACAAAGTGTTGCTGCATTCACTTCTATGAAAAATTGACATTGGGGATCGGGATGGTGAAGAATCGGGGCTGAGCAAAATGCTTGTTTCAGGTGGTTAAAAGCTTTGTCGGCCTCGGTGGTCTAGCAAATGGTCTTTTTAACTCCCCGAAATAATGAAGTGAGAGGGGCTGTGATTTCGCTGTATCCTTGGATAAACCTTTGATAAAAATGGGCAAAGCCTGAAAACCTTTGGAGGGCTTTCACCGTGGTGGGAATGGGCCAGTGTTGTACCGCCTCAACCTTGGGACATTTTCATAGCGACACCTGGTGGTGAGATTACATACCCCAGGAAACGGACTTGGGTCTTGTGGAATTCGCATTTTTTGACTTTGAGGTACAGTGAATGTTCTCGGAGTCCTTGGAGAACCTGCTTAACATGGTTTTGGTGAGTAGACAAATCGGGTGAGTAAACTAGTATATCGACTATGTATACTATGACGAATTGGTGCAGCATGTCACGCAGGATCTCGTTTATGAAGTTCTGAAAAATTGAGGGTGAGTTCGCAAGCCCATACGGCATCACCCGATATTCATAGTGCCCCGTTGGTGTTGCAAAGGCGGTCTTCCACTCATCCCCTCGTCGGATACGAATTAAGTTGTAGGCACTTCTAAGGTCAAATTTGCTGTAAATTTTAGCTTGGCGAAGTTCCTCTGGAGGAGCAAGGGATAAACAAATTTAACAGACTATTTAACACTCTATAGTCAATACATGGCCTGAGGCCTCCATCCTTTTTAGCCACAAAAAAGAAACCAGAGGCGGCTGGAGAAACAGAGGGTCATATGAAACCTTGATTGAGGGCTTCCTCTACATACTCTTTCATGGCCTGTTGTTCGGGTAAGGATAGGGGATACTCACGACCTTTGGGAAGTTTGGCACCTGGAACAATGTGTCACATCAGATATCGAAGTTCTTTTACAGGGTTTAAGGCATGAAGCTCCATTTCAGTATCTCACCTGTGGTCCAACTGATAACAGGATCATGACGCACGAGCCAGGGGTTCATCCTGTACAGACACAGAGGAGAGAGAATGCCCGAAGACAGCCTTGAAATGTCGAATAAAATTATCCAATGATGATAAGTGTTTGCTTTCACCAGTCCACAAAGCCTCAGACCATTGTAGGGCTCGTCCTGTTAGTAATGTGGTGATGAATGCAATCTTACTACGATCATTAGGAAAATGCTGGGGTTGCATTTCAATGAACAGAGAACATTGTTTGATGTAGCCATTGCACGATACACTTTTACCTGAGTACTGTGGTGGACGATAAATGGGGCTTGAAACAGGTGGTTGATTGATTTGATCCACTGCATTCAGGATGGCTTGATACTCTGAGTTTTGATCCGCTTCTTGACCCTCCATACTGTTTGTAGGTCGGAGATTATGTAACATTCTGTTAAAGGAACAATGAGACGTGAATGAGAGTCAAAAAATTTTATTTTCATGAAGTAAAAGGAGAGAAGGGGAGAATTCAGGAGATGGGCTGAAGGGAAATAAAGGCAGCAATCTACTGATCGTTACTCCTGCTTGACTCTTTCAGTGTTGAAGTGGGGTGCGACTGAGCACTGATGGTGGGTCATGACTTCACTTGGGATCTCTTAAGTTCCTTTTAGACACCTGTACACAAATCAGAGGAGCATGTTAGTCCATATAATACTTAACTAAGCCTTGTAGAAGAGATGCAGTGTTCCGTCCTATATATGAACAAGGCTGGAATGCCGAAGAGAAAGCTGGTGCAGATCCAACTGCTTCGCACATCAAGTGAGGTTCATGCTGTTTGTAGACAGGCCCTACATGGATACATCATACAGGTAAGTGAAACAGGTGAGTATACAGGTAAGTTTCAAACAATGTATGGATACCCTCAATCTCAGGATAGCAGGCTTCAGCTCTTTCATGGCAGGTGAGTAAACAGGTAAACAAAGTTACAGTTCTGGGTCTTACGCTCCTCTGGCTGTTCAGGCTTGAAAGCGCTTGGTGAAGGTGAGTATACAGGTAATTCATATACAATGTCTCACGTAGTCGTAGAAATCCCGGGTTTCAAGGTGCTCAGTGCAGGTGCTCGGTGCAGGTGAGTAAAACTTCAATATCGCTGTTCAGTGACAAGGTAAGTTTGAGGTAAGCTGTGTTAGAGGCATAGAGTGTTACCTCGATCTCCAACAAAGGAGCTAAAACATTGTTTGGCTTTTAAAGCTGGTCTTAATCATTGTCAGGTGATACTAATTAAAATTCAGGTGACTGGGAACGTGAAAATGGCTCTGACCTGGGATCAGTGGCCGTCGAGGGCATGACAGATTGAAAGAGGAACTAAGAAATTTAACAAAAAATAAATAAATTACGCATTATTTTTGTGTAATTAATTAATCTAAATTAACTCGTTAAAGTCCCGGCCCTAATTTAAATACAAAACATAAAGCCTTTGTGAAATGAATAAACAGACTCACAGTGTACAGTGATATTAACAGGAGGACTTTTCTCTCCAGATTCAGACTCACACCAGTACACTCCAGTGTCAGATGTGATGGCGTTTCTTATTGTACATGTAGATCCTGTTTGTGATCCTCCGTATAATGAACAATCTGTCAGCCTCCAGCCATCTGTGTATCTCCTCACTGTCCATCCAGTAGAGTCACTCTGGTCCTCACAGCTCAGAGAGAGAGAGTCAGATGCGAAGTGTTGAGTTCTGCTGGGACTGACCTTCAGAGAGACTGGAGGAGAAACACCTGGAGGAGAAGACAATTACAGATACAGTTTACAAATCAAGTCAAGATATGTTTTATTGATACAAAACTTTACACAACTTGTTTTTATTATTATTAAAAAAAAAAAACTTTAATCAACTTAAATTGTTTCAAAGCAGCTTTTTTAGAAAGATCTACAGCTAATATCTTAAAGTCATCACCAGGGCTGGACTGGGAATAAAAATCGGCCCTGGCATTTTATGGTCCACCCGTCCCACCACTACATATAGGCCTACAATATACAGCTCTGGAAAAAAAATAAGAGACCACTGCAGAAAAATCAGTTTCTTTTGGCATTTATTCTTAAAACTGTTAATCTCCCGATACACCATCAAAACAAAACAATACACGTTTATTTCATTTTTTGTGAACTGCCATCTTTGACATTTTAAGGATAGAAGCAACTTGATGCTCACTGAATCCTTGTACCAGTAAAGCTAGGGTTAAGCCCTTTTTTTCTTGACTCAAAACTTTCTTTTCACTGTTTTCGGCATGCTTTCTTTTCATTACGTTTGAAAGACATCTAGCATTTTTTACCATCCGACTGGTCACACTGCAAGAGGATAGTGCTTTTTATACATTTCCCATTAAATACAATTGGATTCAGGTTCTCACCAATTAAGTACCTCAATGAACAGAGTAAAGTACGTTTGTGTAGAAATTTAACAAAGACTGGCATGAAATGCTTGTCATACTATTTAGATACTTTAGATACTGATTTAGGAGTAAATTACACTGGTCTCTTATTTCCAGAGCTGTAGGCCTATATATATATATATATATATATATATATATACCAAATAAAATAATTGTCAATAAATAAAAATAAGTAGGCAACTGTGTACATATAGACTACTATAATTTTAAATTCTGCCAGTAATCTTCACACTATGGGACAGCAAAGACCTCCACAAAGAATGCAAACACTGATACAGTACTGGTGCCTTTAACATTGAAAGTTAGGTAGGCTATTTGAGTATAATACAAACTCACAAAATCAAAATTGGTGCAATAACATCCCATATCGTTGGATAAAAATAAAACGTCAGGTCATATATAAACTAGATTAATTCGCGAAACCTTGCACAAATTTGACTTTTTTTTTCGTTCACATATTCTACAGTGTGGTGCGCGCAGGAATTAGGACAGGTAAGATTCCTCCGTTTCCCCTTCATGCAAGCTTCTGTTATTTAGTGTGATCTGAGATTTCATTGGACTAGCTCAATGTCAACCAATGGGCCACGATTATCTCAGATACTCCACCGTGAAGCCTGTGAAGAGATGATTATGCCAGCCCAGTGTCAGTATGGAAAATGAACCAATGGGCCGCTGTCCCTGCTTTATGGGCCGGTCGTTGGCCAATAAAAAAAAAAATTAAAAATCATATTATATCGACCAGCCCCACAAGTGTGTCTGCCCACCGGGCATTGCCCGGTATGCCAGATTACTAGTCCAGCCCTGGTCATCACTGAGTATTTCTGTTTGAAATGTCGTAATTATTTAAAAACTATGATTTTGCCTCAATATATTCGTTATCATGCCATCAGCAAGTAAGCCACAGAAAGTTGTAACAACCAACAAAACCTCCATATTTATTTAATACAGTAGGTCAGATTATGCATTTTTTACACCTATTTAATTATTCCCTTACATAAATTATATTTTAGTAACAATTTTGCCCATTTCATAATACTTCCATAATTTCCCCCATATGATAAAATAGAGATAGGCAGATGCAAGCTCATAGTTCCCTGTCGACACTTCACTCGTACTGCGTCTGCTAAGACGCTATGGGAAAAAACTATTTTCCTCCTAACTGAAGCCTATCTAACACGCAGTGAAACTGAACAGCCATTGCAATCAGCTGGCCACCGTGCTGCGGCAACCAATGGCTAGCTCCTGCCGAAGCTCGCCTGAGGGGGGCGGGACCGTCTATATAGCGGCTAAACCGCCACAGGACTTCAGCGGATAAAAGCTATAAATAACTATAGAGCGGGATAAGTCTCTTCACAGCCGGACCCACTCTATTTCTATACGATCCTAATAAGTCATCTGAGTGGGACGCCGTCACAGACAGCTCGCGGCCCCTCCCCCCTCCCCCCTCCCTCCGTCTTCTCTGTCTGCTTCAGTGCTTTGATCTGCCTGTGGTTTCACTCAAATTGATCATCAGTACCCCTCTTCTTAATTGGTTTTCGATTTTTAGGCCGATTAAAAGGAACGCTGTCTTTCACGTTTCACTGATTCATGCCGCCTCAGCTCCAGCTGCCAATGCAATGCAAGTCGCTCTAGGTTGGCTGGAAGATTTTTTCCCATTCCTGAAAAGTCTAGCCATGGCCTGAACACCCAGTAAGCTGCTCCATTTCTGTCCTCTACGTCGTAATGATCCTGGTATGACACACAATATAATAGTTGCAAACACTGGGTCCATAAAAGCACCCATGCAGCATGCCGTGATAGCACACACAAACTCACAAGAGCAGTTCCTCTCAAAAGCATACACACAAGCCATATGCCCCTAAACAGTGACAAAGCACTCGATATAATAAACCCTTCCCTTCAGCAGACTGCCTGGCAAGCCATTCCCAGGGTTTCAAATAGGGTTATGGGGATAATAAAAATATGCTTACATCCTTCAGTTTGCAGGGCGGCCGCCACTATATGTTCCTGGGCACTAGACTCCACTAGACTGGGTAATAGACTCCGACTGCGCGGCAACCATATTATGTTAAGCCTCCTTCAGGATCGCAATGCTTCATACCCTGAAAATCTTTCAGAGAATGATTCTAATGAGTCTAATGGCCACAGCCTCATCAGTATTACGGCTCGGCCTCTTACAAATACGGCCGCTGCAATACTGGTTGAAGGCACAGATGCCACCACGAGCTTGCCAAGCTAATATCACCATAACAATAAATAATGGTTTATTTCTCTTCTTCATTAAACACAGCAGAATACATCTTTTCATAATAACACACAAATCCTGTTCAGTTTCATACTCCTGTATCTCTGCCATGTTCTGATTTGTTCTCTTGGCCACTGTGTCAGGTTCTCATTGGTTTGTTCAGGTCATGTGATCAACTATGTTTTCTATTAGTAGCCATGCTCCCATTAGCATTTTGTTTTGTATTAATTGCAACCTGCCAAAAAGTTAGGTCACTGTGTTTTGGTTGTTTTTTTGGTCCCTCCTAAAGGTAAGAGAACACACAATCAATCATACAGTGTGTGTGTGTGTGTTTTCTCTCTCTCTGATTAATTTACAGTAGGTGGATCTGCAAGCAGGTAGAAACTGATTGTCTGTAAAGTCTGTAAACTTATGAAAATAAAAATTAGTTCAAAAGGGACTCTGTGATCAGTATCTTTAAAACATTATAACCCAAGCTATAAAATATCAAATAAAAGTGTCTCAGTCTTTCTGTGTTTCAGTCTGAACTCACCATTGACAAATATTAACTGTGCGTTGCTGTACAGTGTTTTGTAGACTGGATCTCCTCTCTCTCCTTTGCACATATAAACTCCTGAGTGTTTTATAGCAGCAGAACTGATAGAGTAGTGTCCTCCAGCTCCTCTGCTGCTGTCTGAGAGCAGCTTATAATGATATCTGTAGACTGTATGAAGTGAATATAAATGTAATTTGTTTGCATAATCAGGTATAATATTTTTTTATTTTATCATTTATATGTTTGTGATATTTATTTTTATGAATCCAGTTTATTCAGATGTTATACATGACACACATTATATCTTACCTGATGAACCAGTATGAGTGAACCAGCTGAATGTCCAGCCTGTAGAGGAGCCTTTAACCTCACAGATCAGAGTCACTGGATCTCCTTCAGTCAACCACGTCTGTGGAAAAACACTTAACACTGGTGTAGGAGCTGAAACTGAGAAATCACACATTTATAACATGTTCAGCTTTTCTGTGTGTGTGTGTGTGCGTGTGTGTGAAAAGATGATCAAACTCACCTGATACTGTCAGAGTAACTTCTTCACTGATGTGTGATGTTCGTGGTCCTTCTCTCTCTGATCCAGAACAGGAGTATTTACCTGCCTCAGACTCAGTAACAGAACTGAATGTGTGTTCCTGTAGTTCACTGAAAGCACTCACTGAACCATCTTTATACCAGCTGTACCTCCATCTCCTGACTCCTTCAGGATATATGTCACATCTGAGAGTGACTGTCTCTCCTCTGAACACATGTTGAGCAGGTTTGATGGTCACTTTGGGTTTTGGTGTTTCTGTACAATCACAACAATTACAATGAAAATAATGTGCTGTTTTTATATAAACACAGTTACTTGACTGAAAAACACACTAAATCATGATGAAGTGTTGCTCTCTACAGCTGTTATTGTAGTGGGTACAGGGCTTCTGCATCAGCTGACAGTTAAGCGTTGCCCACAACCTGTGGAATAAAGACAGGATAACAAGATGTGTGAGATCATTCTCAGGAGCCTGTTCCTTTTTTGGGCCTTCACTTTCTGAATCCATAACTTGTTCTGGCTCTTGACACTCCACAGGTAGCGAGTATCTGTTAGCAGGTCAGCATCTTGAGGTATCCACTCTGGTTCTGTCAGTCTTTGTCCCAAAGTTCCTTCTGTGCCAGTCCTCAGTGGAGCATCCCCTCCGATTTTGTCCAGTCCTTTCAATCCTCCGTAATGCGACACACATTCAGCATCCGCTCCTTCACATCCTGAATGTTTTGGATAACATATTCTCCTCCAATAATATCCTCCCCCCTCGTCAAAGCTAGATTCATCCTCTTCTCCACTTCTCCTACGTCATCCCCTTGTGTCACCTTTCTCTCAAGATGTCCCCTTGTCCCAATATTTCCTCTTTCAGAGACCACCTGTCTTTTTGGGTACAGGCTCTCCAGTGTGAGTAAATCATTCACGAGTCCTGATTTTCCACTCATCCTTTTAGGGTGCAATTTGTATACAAAGTTGTCACCTAACTGCTTCTTCACCACATAAATGGTGCGCTCCCAATAAGAGCATAGCTTCCCCAGACCACCTCTCTTAAAGTGATACAGCTGGCTTTCTAATCACAGTATTCTTTATTACGCAGACTCCTCTGTTTGCTTCTGCTGACACAAGCTGCCCCAAATACTGTACCTCTTGCTTAAACAACTCCTACTTCACTGGTCGCAGTTTAACCAATGCTGCCCAAGGACTCTGAACACCACTTGCAATTTCTTTGAAATATTTGTGAAAGAAGAACAGAACGTCATCCAGGTAGGGCAGACAACACTCATCACTGATGGACTATAATATTTCTTCCATACTCTGCTGAAAAGTGGCAGGGTGTTCAATAGGCCAAAGGGTACCCTTACCCACTCGAATAGGCCCCAAGGGGTCACAAACACTGTCAGTTGCCTTGACCCTTCGGCCATAAACCCCTGGTGATAAGCCTTTCCCTGATCGAGTATGGAGAACCAGTGGTAACCACCCAAGGTGTTCATGAGATCCTGGATTCTGGGCAGAGGATGGTGATCAGGAACGGTCTTCCTGTTGAGCTGTCGGTAGTCTATACATAGTTGTAGTGTGCCATCTTTTTTTCTGACGCACACTACTGGGGCAGCATGAGGTGAACAAGATTATACAATCCATCCCTTGGCAAGTAGATCCTGCACATACTCTTTTACTTCCTTTAAGAGCAGCTTGTGTATAGAGGTGTAGGCCTTCTGTACAGGAATATCATTCTTTAAATTCAGTGTCATCTGTAGACTTGGAATGATCCCAATATCATCCTCATTTCGCGCAGACACAGAAGACTCTTCATACAGAGGTTGTTTCACGACTGTTTGCTCACTTGATTTCAGGCGACTCAGATCTACAGGGGGTTAGGGGGGTGTCACCATTCTCCAGCTATGCTGGCTGGGGTGAAGTAGACTCCTGCAGGTTGACTTGGTCTTTCTAGATAACCTTAGTGTAAGCCATTGTTTTAGCCCTTAATGGTTATCACTTGCAATTTTGTGGGCACAGTGGTCGAAATCTAGGTTCGGAGGGAGGATTCTTGTTTTTCTTCTAAGAATGGACAGCAACACAATAATGAATGTGAGAATATAAATACTATATTGGTACCATAAACAAAATCAACTGCAACACTATCACATATGTTATAAAACAGTCAGGCCTGCAAACACAGAGAATGAAAGTCCCAAACACAAAGTAAAGAAAAAAATATATATTATCCAGTCTTCTCATCTGTCTTTTGTAGAGTCAGGTCCAAGTGAAAAAAAAATCAGAAAAGTGGAAACAAATGTTCTCTACCCGGGTAGTTTAAATGAGGATCCAGTCATGTATCCAAATATGTGTGATGTGTAGTGTATTTTCCTTATCTGCATCCAAGGAAATGGTGTACTTCCGAAAATGCTGAATTCGGCGGGACAAACGCAGTGAAATATCAAAGATCAGGGATGGCTTGACGTTTCATGTCTGTTAGTGACTCTGGAACTGTACATCAAAAGAAGACTAAAAAAAACAACAACCAGAGTTTCATGAAACAAAGCATGAAATAGTGCATCATCCTTTGGATTTTATAAAAATCAGTCTAAATGCTTTCTTTTCTTTCCACTCTTTCCACTTTTCTCTCTAAAAGTTATCGTGCTGAGTCAGCAGATTTTTTTCTCCGTTCTTTCCTTAGCGAGTCCCTACTTCTTCCTCAGAATATCTTATATCACTCACAAGAGGAATCTAGCCCCCTAGAAGGATTTACTAGCTACTGCAACCATTTTCTGTTCTGTTTAAATGTCAGTGACCCTGAAATCTTGTAGGGGTTTCACCAGCAATTGCAATTAACTCTGAGATCCCATTAAACCCCAACAGAGGCCTCTCCAACTGCAATTGACTGACCAGAAAAGGTACTTGGATGGATTAGCGGGTCCCATTGTGTCCGGGTAAGCTTACTGTGGCTTTGACCACAGTAGTGGAAGTTCCTCCCCAATAATAGCGAACACCTCCAGACCAGCACTCGGTCCCACTATTTCCAATAAGGGCCGGACATCATGTGTGGGGAGTTACTTTTTCCTCCAGTCTTGATCAATAATGCTGACCTGTGCTCCAGTGTCGCGAAGCATATTAACTTGATGACCTCCAATTTCTCCTCAAAGTAGGCACTTCTTCCCAATAAACCGAACAGTCTTTTCTCTTAAATCCTCAGGTTGCCTTGTCTGTGTTTTCCTTGCAGTAATACCCATGTGATTCCATGATCCTGTCATGGATCCATTAACTGTATAGGTACGGCAGGATGACTCTAAGTTGGGAACTGCTGTCTGCGGCATACTTTTTGGTCTGTCGTAGGGTCCTGACCTTTTTTGTCTGTTCAAAGAGCCAACAACCCGGTGACTCTTTTCTCTCATTTGCCAACTACAGGATTCAATGCAGGGATCCATGGCAAGCTGGTCTTTGGATTCTTTCAGTCGAGCCATACTCCCCCAGCAGGTGGCGCTGATCCCAGACGAGCCCTCATGAACTGTAGCGGGTACAGGACTTCTCTCAAGTCACAACTCTCAAGTTAAGCGTTGCCAGCAACCTGAATGGTGGAGTAAAGACAGGATAACGATATGCGTGTGTTCTGCTCTCGTCTTGCTGGGTTATGACCAGCCACTCAGAAGACGACTTGCAACACACCGCACTCACATAGCACCCTCTATTGATCTGATGGAACCACCATTCATTTAATGTATTCACACATGTAGAAACAATGTAAGTGTCATTAATTGTGAAGAACCAACAACTGGGGCATCACATTATAGTTATTTACAAAAGATCTGTCAATATACCATTATTGCGAATTTTAAAACATATGTTGTGAAAGTAAAAAATAAAAAATAAAAAAAGCATTTATAATCATCATAAAATGTAAGTATTTCTCAACTCTTGGTTGGTTCAGTTGGTTTATTACAGGTAATGTAGAATCACTCAAATTAAAATGTATGATGAAGTGTATGAATCAAATTGAGTCACCTTCAGTTCGTCCAGAGTTAGTAATCAGCACTAAAACAAAGAGAGAAACTCATGATGTGAACTATACATATATACAAATAATAACACAATATAATTATCATCACGCAACACAGAGCTTTAATACAACATATCCAGTTAAAAATTTACCCTATCAGTCAAGAGTCTTGAACAGTAAGATTGTAATGTTTCAAATATTAAAAAAAATATATCAATTGTATGTCAATATGGAAAAGTTTTTAGATGTTTTTTTAATTATTTAAACTTCGTAAGGTTTTTGTTTGTTTGTTTATTTGTTTGTCAAAAACAATTAAAAAAACTTTTGACTGCTAGAGTACAATTAAAAGAAAAGACAGCACACTGTTGTCACGAGCCGTGCCTCTGTGGTCCTCTCCAGCGATCGGCAGCGGGAACCGTCACCGGAGTACTAATGTTTCTGCCCGGACCCCCTTCTGCCCACGCACCTAGGCCCCAGCGCTTTCAGCTCTGGGGCAGACAGTATAAAAAAACTGACTCTGGCCTTGGTCGGACGCGAAGTCTCGATTTGCCCCAGCCATCGACTCTGAGCGTTCTAGTGTACTGTTGTTGTCTACCCGTGTTTGATCTCTTGCCTGTATTTTGATTTCCGCCTTTTGCCGCCTGCCCGGATCTTTTGCCTGTCCCTTGACTCTGAGTTAGCCTGTCCTCTGATATTACTGATTACCTGTGTACCGACCTCTGCCTGTTTGACTACGTCTAATAAATACTGTTTGCAAATGGATCCACACGACTCCCGCGAATCGTTACAATTATGTACTAATAAACAGATAATTTAGATTTCTTTAACTATTATATGCATTTTAATATTGTTTTAATACAATATTATAAATGCGTTAGATTAATAGTGTGGACTAAGACAAGTGATTATAATGGGAAATATACTAAACAGCAGAAATCTCAGTGTGACAAACTGCTGAAGAATCTTTATGATGATTTCTCTGCTGGTTTACTGGAGCTTTGAATTCATGTTTGAGATGTTGAGCGGCCTTCAGCAGCCTAACTGATTCTTGATTTGAAACAATATCACATATGAAATATATATATTGCCCCGCCCTTATGTGGACATTGTAAGAATTATAAAGATGAACAAATATTCAGATATTGTTTGTGGACTATGTGTGTCGAGATAAACATAAAAACATAGTATTTTATAGATTTGGTCGTAGCAGAGAACTGTTTCAGGAACTTCAAGACAACATCTGCTTATGAGCAGAAGAATTAAGACAAACTCTTACTAACTGTGCACTAGTGAATATTACATCAACAGAGACAACAACTGTAAAACAAACCAACAGAACTGATTCAATACCATCACAAAACTGACTGACTGAACAAACACTGATCTACAACACAACAGAGTGATTTATCTTTCACAAACAGCACTAACTGCACACTTCCTCTCTCAAACTCATCCTTCACTCATATATCATGGACTAGAGCTGGATCTCAAACTCTGAGAGCAGCAAGAAAACACTAAAACACTTGATCATCTACATAATATAATAGCAATTCCACTGAAATACATTTAGAGCAAATAATACTCACAGAGCACAAGAGGAAGTTGACTGAGCTCCATACTGACTGAATGATGACAGACGGTTAAAGACACAGACTGTGTTAAACACTCAAGACTTCCTGAGACCTGCGTCAGATCTTCAGAAACATTACGAAAGATTAAAGACACACAGATACAGCTCATGTGTTACAGAAGATCTTCTGATGATGTTGATAATCTTGTAACATGTTTTTACAGAATGTCAGACTGAATATCACACAAGCTTTAAACTGAAATGTTATCATGATCTGTTCAGTATTAAATTCAGCAGGGTTTATTTGTTATTATGAAAAGTTATATTCTGGTATGTTCAGTGAACAAGGGAAACTGAACAATATTTTTATGTACTTTATTGTAATGGTGATATTAGCTGTATTCAAAGATATGTATTTGTGTTACAGTAAATAGAATAACTGCTGCTCTTCTCTCAGTAGTTTGTGCGGTGGAACTGAAACTGAACAAACCAAACCACAATGAGCTCACATCTCACCAGCGACTGATATAGGAAATTATTTTTAGCGTGGAAAGGGGGTGGGAATTGAGAATTTTGAGGGGTGGCAACGCTAAAGCTGGTTATTGTTTCTGAATAAAAACATTAAACAAAATAAGGAATAGTCATTGTGTGCATTATATATACACTATATTGCCAAAAGTATTCCCTCACCCATCCAAATAGTCAGAATTACTTCCATGGCTGCAGGTGTATTAAATCAAGCACCTAGTCATGCAGTCAACTGTCTGCTGTATTATACGAACCTGGAAACGACACCAACTCAGCCACAAAGTGTTAGACCACATAAACTGATGGAGCAGTGTCAGAGGATGCTGAGGCAAATAGTGTGAAGAGGTCGCCAACCTTCTGAGTCAATCACTACAAACCTCCAATCTTCATGTGGTCTTCAGGTTAGCTCAAGAACAGTGTGCAGAGAGCTTTATGGAATGGGTTTCCATGTTTTTCAGCAGCTGGGCTTGGCCTCATATGGCGCTTTTCCACTGCATAGTACGGTACGGTTCAGTACAGCTCACTTTTGGGGGGTTTTCCACTGGGAACACAACCTGGTACCTGGTCCTTTTTTTAGTACCACCTCAGTCGAGGTTCCAAGTGAGCCGTACCGTTACCAAAACGTGACG